>JAZKJV010004152.1:0-276859 GCA_037367405.1 Ottelia alismoides | reverse complement strand
TAATATTCGCAACTTCATTAGTTATTTGTTCATTCATGTACCTTTCTCACGCACATTCATGGGCCATGATTTGATGTGCTATCTTCGAGCTTATTCCAATTTCTAATAACTTGTCTCGAAAATTAAGTGTGATGTCACCATGGACGGGCAGTGGTGACAGAGTTGTCGGGCCGTCATCCGAGTGTCCTGAGGAGTTGCGCAGGAGAGTGCGCATTGGAATCCCTGCTTTGGACAGGATATTCATTGACACTTTGCTAGAGTTCGAGTCATCGTGGGCTGGTAGCACGTTTACGGCGCCCGGATGGCGTATGATTGTGCTCAGGTTCAATAACATCAGTGGTCTTCATTATACCAAGTCGCAACTCCTGTGTCGATGGAAGAACATGAAAAGGGACTACTCTGCTTACCTTTACCTTCGCAACAAATCCGGGTGGGGCTGGGATGCTGTCTACAACAGGCCTATTCCGCCTTCCGAGTCGGCTTGGTTTGAGGTAAGGTGCCTGAGCTGACGATCAATTGATGTTTGATAATTTTAATTTTTTAATTATTGTATTTGTTTATAGCTTACATATAGGTATCGCAAATATCTCAACAAAGCCCTTCCTGCACTTTGGTGACATTCAGAGGTTTCTCAGTAAGGACATTGCCACTGGGGTTCATGCCACCTCCTCCAGGCCATGTAAGAAGTTATTCACGGCCCAGAATGTCATGGCCGTAGTGGACTTCAACCTTTGTTTCACCTACATGGTTACAGGCTGGGAGGTTCGTGTGCAGATATGACCGTACTCCGCCATTCAGTGGAGAGCGGTTCCTTCGTCGTACCTGAGGGTTGCAAGTATCTGGTGGATTGCGGTTACGCCAATACGGATACATTCTTAGCGCCGTATAGAGGCTCCCTATATCATCTTCCTGCATGGAGGGCTCGTGGAAGTCATTACGAAAACCACAAAGATAATTTTAACCACCCGTCATGCGTGTCTGCGTAATGTGGTGGAACGTACTTTCGCGGGTATGGACGAATAGATTTTGTTGCCTTCGCGATATGCCAGCATACCCAATCAACATTCAACGGGATGTCGTCATGGCCACGTGCATAATCCACAACTTCATACGGCTCAATGGTGGAGATTCCATTTCTGACGATGACCACGAGAACATATTGCTGGAGGAGCCGGACGAGGAGCAACATCGGCTTGTAGGCATCCTTTGTGAAGACATACGGCGTGGACAGGTGTTGAGAGATAAAATTGCCAATGCTATGTGGAATAACAGACGCCCAAGACAACCTTAGACTGCAATCATGGGATGCATTGTTTGTTTTGTCATAATGGCATTTTTGTTCTTTTCAATGTTTATGATAATTTACTAAACCTTTGCTTAATTTACTTGGTAATGCATGTAGTTTACTATGGTCGTGATTTTAGTTTCCAGCTTACCGAACGATCTGAATGGACTCCGTGTCGGAGAGGTGTAGTTGCGGATATCCGTTGATTCTACGGTATGAGGAGGGGTCCGAACATCCAGTGAGACACTTGTTCTACGTCTGCTCAGTCAGTCGATGCGGGACTCGTCAGCCGTACGCGAGAGCTTCACGGACATTGGACAATTTGGCAGATGAGTTTCTCTTCATATCACAACGTCTGTGGGAAAAGGAGGCAGAGAACAGGGAATTACAGCGGCAGCTTCAATCTACATTGCGAGAAGTACAGGACAAGGAGCTCGAACTGTGTCGCCTTTACTCGGAGCTAGAGGATGAAGGTGGGCAGAGATCTTCCCTGTTGGAAATGGTCGACTCACTTCGACCGCAGCTGAGCGATATAGGATTAGCGGAAGTGGACGACCAAGTGGTTGACAAACACGTCATATGATGGCTCCGTGTGCAAGTGAATCTGTATTCAGTGTCTTCGTGTCCTCACCGTTTGTATCAAACATGCTATCGTGAAGCGATCGCTATTCAGAGACTTGATCGTATGATGAATTGGTGTTTTGTGGAGACGGTATTTCGTTTCGCGTACTCGAGAATTAAATTTTCTAATTTTACATGCCAATGTTTTTAAGGAATGCTACACTCCTACAAAACGATTACCATATTTCTGTTTAAATAACACCTCTAAACTCATTTAGATCCCAACCTTTTACAAAATAAATAACGATATACATCAGAGGCAAAGCAGGATAGTTTGGCCGTGATTTTTGGGCCACGTCAACGAAAATCTTTACCTTTTTTAATGCGAAATGTGTTACACCAGTAACCACATCCTAATCCAAGGTTAGCATATTTATTTTTAAATCATACGTCTAAACCTATTATGGATTGATGGCAAATTTGCAACAAAAAGAGGCATTTCTTATAAATTTATCTTTACAAATTAATATACCTCAATCATCACAACATTCATTACAACCCATCATAACATCACATCATGTCACATTCAACTCCAATCCAACCCTCATCCCAACCAAACACCTACTATTACAACCTTCCCAACCCTCCTCACATACTACTATTCACAAGGTTGCCCCAACCCAACCCTGCAACCAAACATGCCCTTAGGGCCTGTTTGGTTGGTGGATTGGGTTGGGGTGCACCGGTGTACTCCTCCTTCCAACCCTCCCAACCCTCCTTCCAGTTTACTATTTACAGGGGTAACCCAACCCCACCCAACCCATCAACGCCGTTAGGGCTCCCATAAAAACCACCTCCTCCGCCGTCGATCGATGGTATCCGCTAGTTGGGAAGTAAAACCACTAGCTCTGAGCTTCGTCGAGCGAAGACTGTGATTCCACCGACGATGTGATCCAAGACGGTGAGAGAGCCTTGTAGCAGCCCCCTCACGTGCTGCTCAGCTCTGTCAAGCCGGTCGTCGAGCGACGATCAAGGGCTCTGTCTCGAGCTCTGTTCACAGGCTACCATTTCCCCTATGTGTCCTCTTGCTTCTTTGTTTTTCCTTTTGTTTCTGTTCCTTTGCTTCTGCAAGTTTTCTTTCCCCCCAAACCCCATCTTTTTTATTTGGAACCCAAACTTCAATCAACAGCCACCGTCGTGCCACCTACCTCTTTCTACGACTTCGTTCTATCTTCTTCCATATCTACCATCTCCAGCCAGGCACCGTGGCTGGAGCTCGGGCTTATTCTTCCAATGACGTTCTGAAGCCCATTCACCCGCCTATTCCATCCAACGAGCATCATCTTCAGCCGAGATTCGCTTGAGCTCCACGCTTTTCTTTGCAGGTACCCGAAGTCGTCCCAACCCTTGCCTTGCCCTCGCTCCGCGCATTAGAACTTCAGCACGCAACCACTTGCAAAGCAAGGATCCGTCCATTAGCAGATGCACACAACATATTCAGAGTCTTCTCCTACCTTGTGGTTGTTGTGCACCTGAAACGAAGGAGGAACCAAAGCCCCACCTTGGAGCTTGACCCGCCTCCTCCGTGCTTCTCCCATCAGACGCATTCGTGGACAATTGCCTCTTCGCTGATCATCTTCACCATCGGCAGTGTAAGAACTCGAGCGAGGAGCAGCAACATATTCTTGCAGCAGCACAAGACATCTGTAGGAGCTCAGATATCGAGCATAGCTGTAAGCTTTGTCTCCATCGAGCGGTAATTTCACCACCATGAATGTGCACCAAAGCACGTCTTCAACCGCTCTCATCTCCCGCAGCCCCATGCTCCAATCCGTTGAATCCTTACAGGCGCATCTATTCCTCTTTATTGGACCCGTCCGCCTCAAGCTTGTCGCTGACCCCTACTACACTAAGCCATTCTCCATCTATTTGGAGAAATCCATGTAGACTCTTTACAGATCTGAAGCCCTTCCGACATTTCTGTTCTCTAGAAACTTTCTATCGAAGAGGAAACCACCGAGCCTTTTAAAACACTAGATCTCCTCCACAGCTAGCAGCCGGATACCGCCCACTGTTGAGTACTACAAAGAGGAGAAGAAGGGGCATCGTGCCATAGTTTGTGTCAGAGCGAGCGGATCTGTAGGGGGGGAGGGAGCGGGTCGCACGAAATCAGGGGTTTTGTGGGCCCTTGCGTGCGAACCGCTCGATTGATCTCGATCAAGCGGCTCGGACACCCTCCTCCCTTACAGCAGGTCCCTGCTGGCCAGCAGAGGACCCGCTCCCTGTGTCAGATCGGGTCTACTCTTTAGATTTGAGCCGTTGAGAAGCCAAGGTCTCCCAGCCGTTCGATCTATCGGCCCACTCTCACTGCTGTTGATAAATGGAACATTTGCAAGCGCACCCTCACAGCTTTGCGTAATGAAACAATAACCCATGTTTCTTATTTGGTTTTATTTATTTTATTTGCATATAGAACCCTATGTTTAAGAATTTATTTATATTATTATTTGTCATCATTTTTCATTTCCAAAAAATACATATTATAAAACACTTAATTCTCTTCATTTTGGATATTTAATGTATTTTTATCAATATTGACTAATTTATAGCAATTATTGTGGTAAAATTTGTCATATTTTTCTCTGTCAGTGATATGAAATTTGTAACAAATCGTTGAGTTCTTTAGAAATTCCTGAAAAATAATCAAGTGTAGATTTAATTGTTCTTTATCATACCTCATATCAATTGCATGCATGTTGTGGTCTAAATAAACCATTATGTAATCTTAGTAATATTTTAATAGGTTCAAAACTTGATAATTTTTAAGAGATCAAAGGGATTATGGATACTTCTCTTCTAGGGGCTAGAGAGGACATTTTTATTTCTGAAAAATAATAAGTTTTCTTTATTATTCTATTTTACATTCAGTAAATCATTAAATATGGATTCAGTAAATCATTAAATATCCATTTCACATAGAAAGATTCCAAAAATTCACTATAGCTTAGATTTGCATATTTTTGTCATACCGATCAAGTTTCATACAGATTGAATTTGATTTGATCGAAAAATTATGAATTAGACCCTAAACTTGACTTATTTTTCATAGCATCGTTTAATTATATTTAAAAATCTAAAAAAATCTTCTCTGAAAATCTAACACAAAATTATTTAAATTTAAATCCGAGCATGTAATTGATTCCCTATGTTAGACCTTGGGCTTACCCCAAGTAAAATAAAAAATGATCACTTGCTTAGTTTTTTTAACATTAGTTTAGGGATTTTTTCTTCACAATCCCTATAAACTTCGTAATTACCTTTTCAACCTTTGAAATAATGTAATTCCTCCGCCGATCTCGTAAACTTGCTCCGTCTTACCACATGAACCCTACTGTTAAATTTTTCTTTACTTGAGTTAATGCCTTGGGTTAATCTGTGAACCCTCGAGGCTCCAAGTACCCATTTACAACACATTCATGGTGTTACATTCACAAAAGATCGCACAAGTTATACGAAAATACAGGGAATTTTTTCACATTATTGCCATGACATTCAAATCCATATTCACAATCATAGAACAATAAGAAGATGTGTCACCAATATTTCATTTCATTAAATTTTCCATATATATATATATAAACATGTACAAAAGAGGTTGCCAGATTCATACATGTATTCCCAAAATATGCAGAGAAAAAGAAAACATATTATATCGTGAACTGAGCTGCAAGCTGCTTGCCTGCCACACATGAAATGCTGAAGAGGTATTAGCGAGCGATGGTACTTCCCAAAATCTTATAAAAATAAGCAGGCATTTAAAGAGGTTGCAAAAGAAACAAGTAGTAATGCATAAATAATTTAAAATTTATAACTACTTGCTACTTAGATGAGATACCCCAAGTTTTACCCATTCCCTTTCATATGTCATATTTTTATAACTTGATTAATATCGTATATATGATTTCTACATTTCCCCATAGGTTATATATATATATATATATATATATATTCATATATTAGTTAATGACCTAGAAATAGATGTTATAGTCTTATCATTTATATTATATTATGAATCTTAATAAGAAGCTGATGAGGTGATGTTTGATTTGACTCTTCGTTTCTTAATGGAGGAAAAGATGAGATTCTAATCTGGTTCTCAATTCTTCATATCCTTTCAAGTCTAATGGATAGTCTGTGGTCTTGGTCTATGTATAACCTCATACTATGTCTCTAAGTCGTGAATAATGCCTTAGGGTTGGGGTGCCTTCGTAGGCATGCAGTGTTATGTAATGCATCCTAACTAAGTTCCCAACATGTCCACTAACTTATAGGGATTCTGAATACAAGTTAACTATAGTAAATTCTAACCAACATAACTTATCATTGATTTCATCTATTAACCAAGATACATTATGACATATTCAACTTTGATTGTAACTCCACCAATCCTCAACTACAGTCGTTTCAGATCTTGCTCAGAATGGTTCAGATTTAGCCTTAAAATTTAGATGTAGCATCGCTAAGCCTGTTGGCAAAAAGTAACCAAAACTCAAGCAGTGAAGTGGTCTCCTTAGGAAACTCTTCCATCTAACCCTCTAATTGGAAGTGCAGTCCAATAGAGGGAAATGTCTACTCCAAAACTACACCCCAGAGATGGATGAGAGAGACTCTCCAGAAAAGCCACTCTAGAAACAAGCCCGACTAGTACGAGCAGACGAGCTCGTACGAAAAACTAAAACTGAGGATCCCTCTCATGGGTATCCTAAAATAGAGGGTCAGTGGAGTTGGTCAAAAGTCGGGATCCCAACGAGACGTAAAAATATTGCGAGCTCGCGTAAAAACCATGACAAGGACTGGGATCCTAGATCTGCATACTTGGCGACCACTGTCCTAATTGGACTTCCTATCTTCTGCCTTGTTGAGGGTCTCCTTGCCCTCGCACAGTCAGGTGTAAGGTTCAATGTGACCGGCACTCTAATTCATAATCGTTACTGATTCACTATTATCATCACTTGCTTGTCAATTCATCTCTTTCCCACTTATTTCTGTGGATAATCATACATGTCTAGATCTCTCGGTCATCTATCTTATTGATAGTGATACACAGATAGCAGAGTATACCTAAAGGATGATTTTTTTGAAGATAAGATCACACGTTACCATTGATGATGTAATCATATCTGAGATGTTTCTTGGATTATGGCTATAACCAAATTTCTACTTGAGATTGTGTATATAAAGAATTCCAACAGTATGTCATCAACAGATAAATTAGTACCTAATATAATGCATCGATGATCCTTGAACAAGTATAAGTTCTAAAATGAATATACTTGTAAAGATTGTTGTAGAATTCCGAATGAAAGTATTCTAAAAAGTTGATAAGTTATTGCCAAATCAAGGATTTTCAAATGAAGTCAAACCCCTATAGAAGTTGATATTAAAATCATTATTGATTCATATCAATTTCATTGCTTGAGATACGGACGCAGAGAAATGTGATCATAAAATATATAGTGCACTATATTTTATACCATATTGATCATAATTGTATGCTATTCATAAAATTTGAGAACTCTAAATTCCATGCGATGTTATCAATTTAAGCTCGAGTAGTAGAACTATAATCAACTTTATGATTCATAAGACAATTGTAAACTTCTAATTATGAACAGAGTAACCAACAATTCACATTCAATCCATATTTATTATAAAAAGAAAATTTAATTTTTCAACTCATGAGCAGAGAACAGAGAACAGTAACCCAAATTTCACACTAAGTACATATTATATATATATATATATTCTAATTGTAAGCAGTAACCAGAAATTCACATACCAACCATATTTATTATAAAAGAAAATTTTATTTTCTAGTCATCAAGCAGAGAAGAGAACATTAACCAAGAATTTACCTTAAATCCATATTTATTATAAAAAATATTTTCTAATTGTGAGAAGTAAATTCATATACCAACCATATTTATTATAAAAGAAAATTTTATTTTCTACTCATGAAGTAGATAAGAGAATAGTAACCAGAATTTTACATTAAATCCATATTTGTTATAAAAAAATGTTTTCTAATTGTGAGTTCACATACCAACCATATTTCTTATAAACAAAAATTTTATTTTCAAATCATGAAAAGAGAGCAGAGAACAATAGCGAACAGAAACCAAGATTTCATGATTTTGGTATTTCAAACATTAAAATAATCTATGGAAACTCAAGTTTAGATTTATAACCCCTGGAATACTCAAATATTACATACTTAAGAGACAATGAAGCACATGATGACACAAATTCCGATTCAATTTCAGAGCAAAATCCAAGTATGATCTTACAATTTAGATCTATAATTCCAGATTCAGTGATTGATTTATGCCTAAATTCTCAGCCACATATTGCTATAGGAAAAGCTTTAATAATGAATAGAAAATTATAGAACTTCATGCATGGCAGCAAGATGGAAGAAAATGAGGATCGTACACTTTTTAGATTGACTTGATTCAAACATGCAACAACCTGATTGGAGTAGCCTCCTGTTGCCTGTTGCAGTAATCTCGGTCAACTGTAGAGGCTACATGATCCCCCCTTGATTTGCTGGAATAGATGGAAGAATGGTGGATCCCTTTTGGTTTAGAGCACTTAGGGTTTTGGGGAATAGGAAAGAATAGAAGGGAAATGGAAGAAGAGTTCCAGCATAGGTGTTTGTGGTTGCAGTTTGGAGAGGGGGAGAGAGAGAGCATGGGCTCTCCTTTTCTTGAGTGAAATTACCGAAATCCTAGAAAAGGATGGGGAAAATGGGGAATTGATAAAGGGAATAGAAGAGAAAGAAGAAGGGGACAGGGAGGAAAGAAAGAGAGGAGGAGGAGGCTCCATGTTGGGCTTCTTAAAGCCACTTCTCTCTCTCTCTCTAACAACATACACTTACCTCATTATTAATGACATCAACATGCTGATATCAACATGCTTATGTCATAATTATAATTATATTTTATTTATATTTTTTTGCTGGATTTTTTTGAACAGATACCATAGTAGTAGTTTGTTCCGTACAATTGCTGTTATAGAATTTTATTTTTTTTAAAACCCATTTTCTCTTTATTTGTCATACCTAAAGTTGACTGTGTTAGTGTCATAAGTTTGCATTTTCGATGCACAATATCTCGTTTTGATCGTTAATAATGACGATCAATATGGTTATAATATTGACAAACTTTTGATTGGGTTTGGATGCTTGAAAATTTCGAGATACAGATTTGGTTTAAGGTTAAATTTTATGGATTAAAATACTAAACGATCCTCGATTGACGAGCAGTCGATTCCGTTGGTCTTACTTCGTCAATAGGTGGTCTTGGTTTGTTTCGTGGTTTCTGAATTTGCATCGGGGCTTTTCAGCAGCACACATTATGATGCGATCGACTTTTGGTCGATTGCGACCGGACGACTTTTGATTTATGATCAATTGGTCGATTTATGTTTATTCAATATTAGTTGAATATAATTGGCCACTCGATCTCCTAATCGAGTCGGTTTTTGGGTTTGTACGGACCCCGATGTTACATAATCTAACCAAGGAGCATTCCACGGTGGATCTGACGGTGCTTCTTCATTTTCATTGATCCAAATCGACGGATGTGGTGGAATTTTGATTTACTGATCATGACTGTCAAATTTGATATCCTTTCAGTAGATCTACGACAACTATGAATTATGAGTTTACAAAGTGTTTCGGCATATCTATGACATGGTTGGGGGCGTAGCAAGGTGAGGGGAAGAGGAGGTGGAGGGGCAGAGGCGTAGGAGAAAGGGGAGGTCGAGAAAACTGGGGAAAATCAAGGGGTGGAGGAGGTGGCTAGGGCGGGGCAAGGGGATGAGGAGAGGGTGAGGCGGAGCAAGGTTATGGAAGGAGGTGGTGGACGGGGGCAATGGTGGAGGAGTAAGGGGAGGATGAGGATGTCGCAGGGGGTGGAGCAAATGGAGGAGGAGGAGTTCTCCTGGGGTAGGGAAAAGGGAGGAGGTGATTGGGGGCGGATCAAGGTGAGGGGAGAAGTAGGGAGAGGACGGAGGTTAAGGAGGTAGAGGGTGAGGGTGGAATTCAGGGAGGAGGAGGGTGTTGAATCTCAGATTCATCATGCTAAAATCCAACTATTAATCTCCAAGCTAAATCATTAATAATTCCATAATCTTAACTTGTATTATATGTATATTATGTGTATAATTAACCTATAAATATCACTAAAAGCTAACTCTAATATTATTATATTTAATTACTATCTTTTTCTTTCTTTATATATTTTATTAAAAATCCTTAAAAAATAGATTAATTATTGTCTATAATGTTTTGACCTTTAAAAGAAATTAAAAATACAAAAAATCTCAATCCCCTCAAAAAGCAGTGTTTTATCTCTTAGAAATGCTCCCAAAAATTTACTTTGGTACAATTGACTTCTTTTGGATTTTTGACCAACATGAAACTTGTAGATCTCATCGAGATCTACAATGTCATATTTTGACTTTTTTCCAATTCTACCTCTAACTATTTCTTTTAGATTTTTCTTTATTTTTTTATTTTCTGATTTTTCTGGTGCAGCCACGTGGTGCCCTCTGGGCTGCCCACGTGGCCTATTCCTCTTGCCACACGGTCGCGTCCTCGACCCTTGGATCAGCTCAAACCCACCTTCATCTCCACCACTCATCACACCTTTCTTCTCCACTGTTAGATGAGACCCCCCTCTCATCTCCGCCACTCATACCTGCCTGCTCCTCTGCCGTAGGATCATCATTCATCCTACAGCTCTTTGATCTCCACGTCACACCTTTATCCTAACCCTCAAATCGCCCCCATCCTCATCACAACCGTCCACCCGCGCTCCCCTTCCCATCACACAATTTGAACCCATATCAAATCTCCATCACTCCACGCCCATCTCAGCCATTGGATGGTGGCCAATCCAAGGCTGAGCATCGCCCACGTTAGTCTCTCCATTACTTGCCGTAGGATGGGACCCTAAGTCCCATCTAGATCGCCCGCTTCCGCCTTTGCCCTCACCGCTGGATCACATCCTAAGGATCTGATCTGGATCGTCCACCAGCACTCAAACCAGAGCCATTGGATCACAAGATCCAACGGCTCCACCATGTCTTCCACCTCCATAAAACACACCCCCATACGTTAAACCTCAGGATCCATCGCCCCTTTCTTTTCTGGCTACCGCCTCATTCACTTTCTCTTCAATTCAACATCACCCTGACGTATCCCTGAGATCCACTATCTTCGCCAACCCATCAATGACCCCTGTCATAACCCCCATCCTTCATTCTAGCCATTTCAAAATGTCCTGCCACCATCGACAACAGTTGTCTTCCTTCGCCTATAAAACCCAAGCTCCACCTGTCGTAACCCTTGTCCACCATTCACGGGCCTTCTTCCTAACCGCCTTCCCCTCCTTGTGACAGGAGGAGGTAGAATTGGTTGGTGACGATGATTGTTTTTCCAAATCGGTCCACAGCTTGACCACCATGTCGCAGCATCTCTGATCACCGCCGATCACCGAGGATGGTCTTCCTCGTCGTGCGACGACCCCGAGGTTCCAATGGAACCTCAACACATGCCATTATATTCACATTATTCCTCGTTCGATCTCCAGGTATCTCACTATCCTATCTTCTCCTAATTTTCCCATCTCGACAATTACTCTTACCATCACCTAACCACTGTACAAGCTTCGCCACATCACCTACATCTATGCTGACCTCTCCGTTCGCCCACTTTCCTTCTCCAGGACCCCGTCCACCATCACCACCTTCACCTCTGCTTCGCTGGAGGAGAAGACCCCAGGTCCCCTTCTTCTCTACTCGCATGGGACCTCCGTTCACCTCACATAACGCACACACGCCACCGCCTCAGCTATTATTAACATTATAGGTACATTTGTCTTCAATGGTCGGACTTCTCGACTCCATTCCGATCTCAAAGAAACAATCTGGTGAAGCTTCACCACCTCGAATCTGCAGACTTTGTCAGGGCTTCGTCTCGTATCCACCATCATTGCAAGCTCCTTCAGAAGGTTGCCCGACCTCTGGAGAAGCAACAGGAGGTCGAAGGAGCTTCTCATGGCTCACCGGAGTGCAACCATATCAGCCGCAGGAGGCAACACTAATGGAGGAGGAGGACACCATTACCGTATGATTCTCACGATTGGATGTCCCAGATGATGCCACATCACCCCTCCAAAGCAACGAGGCTCGGACAAACCAATGAAGCGCCCAAAAATGGCCACGTGTCCTACTAAGCCTCCATACCAAGCCTACAGGCTCGGATACTCCGAGCCAAGGGGCGAACCTTCCTAGACACGCCACGTGGTCTGAGCCTAGGCGCCTCCCGAGCTTGGTCCCTCACATGTCCGAGACGTGGGGGGTTGGGTAAATTGCAAGAAAAACCCTGCATCTTTTGGATATTACAACTAGGTCCTCCAGGTACGCACTTCATGTGCGTGTCTGGGGTATTTTATAGGGAGGTCCAACCGATTTCTCAATATTACAATTATGCCCCTGTGCGTTTTAGATAAATTACATAAAGACCCTATCAAGTTTTGGTATTTGCAAATAGGTCCCTCCAAAGACTTATTTGCAATATTTATCTTTTATTTCTAATGCATTTTTATTACATTTATGCCCCTACATTGTTTCTTTCATATCTTGAGCATATTAAGTCCAAATTGAGCGATTTCAGTTTTATTTTGATGCTCTTTTCATTATCTTTCTAATGACATTAATAATTTATTGATTTAACACTAAAATAAATAGGATGAATCTTAATAACATATAGTGTTTATTGCTCCATAAATTCTTGCTATTATTAGATACCGTTCTTGATTTTGACGCCCGATTTGACTCTGCAATTAAATTATAAATTGTGTTCATATTATGTAGGGCATGTTTGTAATTAGTCTTTTGCATACTGTGTCCATCACATCATATAATTGCATTTAAAAATCAAATAAAAATTGACTTGTATTATTCTAATTACATTACATTATTGCATCTGCATTTCACATCATATCTGCATGAAGACCTAAAACTAGAAGATACTCACGTATTAATCTATCAATAATGATGAGTAGACGAAGAGGATCGTGTCCCTGTGTTCGACCTTGGTATGCTTGCCAAGTAAAATAATTTCCACATATTCGAAGGTGTTGTCTTTGCATGACCAACATCTGCCTCCTGTACTACGACAATTTTCGACTATTAAAGAGGCAGATTTTTCAAGTTCATCAATTGGGTTGCCGAGGACACAACTCGCCTTTATTTATTTATCAAATTTCGTTCTAATATTTTTGATGTGAATATTTTCAATAATTTTAGATCTTTTCATTATGTTATTTTTGCATTATTTGTTGATTATTTTTCCTGATATTTTTCTAACATTGTTCTTTTCTGACAGTGCTCATGGAGATTGAGGACGCTTGATCTATAAGGAGGCGTGGAGTTGGGAGCTTCAGCTACAAGGGGCCACAAAAGAAAATCAAGAGAGATTCAAGGAGAAATAGTCACCATTTCATTCATGCATCACGTTGTAAAAAAGTTATATCATGTGCATTTATAGTGGTCCTCATTTGAGGGCTCGCGCGTGTTGAAAAAAAAAGGAAAAAAAGTAGATTACTAGATGATCTAGCTCCCCCCCCATACACACATGCATTCTGTATATCCACCCCCTCACCTTCTTTGTAATTCATACCCAATCACCCCTCCCACACATATTCATCCGTAAACATTCACCCCCTCCCTCATCTCCCATCGACTTTACATTTGTATAAACATACCCGCTAAACCTAACAGCCTCGGACCCCCCAGCCCAAATTTCAGATCCAATACTTAGGCTATTTTCAGCCTAAGTATAGGGGGACCCCCACCTCGCAATCTTCATTTTTTGACCTAAGTATAGGGGAACCTCCGATCAGTTCAGCTCTATATAATCTTGTATTTAAATGGAGCTATGACTTCATATCACTTGTGCTATGAGACATAATAAAAGTTAAGTATAAGGAGGTATACCATATATTACTATATATACACTTTAGCCATAGCTCGTGTTTTAAAATTTTTGAAAACCTTTTGAGCTTGAATGGTGAACTGATTTTTTGTAAAAATTCTTATAAAAATCATTTAAAAATTGAAGGATTGACTTTTTGCAAATAAAATCAACCTTTTTTAAAAACTCCATAAAAATCTAAAAAATAAAAAATTCTTCTGTAGAGACTTCGACTATTAGGCTTAAAAATGAGTAGCTATTTTTCACTGAGGGAACTTCGATCTTCCTTAGCAGAGTGGGTGGTTTAGAGGACACTGTCTATGGCGTCGTCCTCAAGTAGCATGGGTCCATCTAACGGTATGTACTTACATCCATACTGACTGGAAGTAGATGCAACTATTCATATCAGCCTAGACTAGTCAGTATCTCTCTTAAAGGAATTATTTTTTTTTGAAAAATTAAAATTCATAAAAAATTGCAAAAGATAAAAATCACAAAAATTCACTAATCAAGGAGATGTATTCCTGACACATTCACTTTCACTCAAGGCTTGAGGATTTGAAGACACTTGATTTTTGGGATCTTGAGAGTCTGAGTTAGCCAACCTTAGTCATTGGGATTTTCAACTTAATAATCCATACTTTCCCTGTTTGAAGATTTATCAAAAGATAACATAACAACTTGTTCTCATACTAGCTAAGGTTTGATGACACTCAGGTTTTGACTTTATCTCATCCTCAAGCATCATCAAATCAGGTCTAGACTCAAATCTCAAATCCCAGACTCTCAAGTGAAACCTCAACTTGTCTCATCATTCATGCATTTGTGAAGGAGATGTGTTGATCATATTCCTTTAAGGTAGAGATGAAGAGTGCAATATAGCACTCGTATCTTTCAAACTAGGGAAGTGGGGATTATTAAGTCTCAAATCCTAATGACTAAGAATGGTTAACTAAGGCTCTTAAGACCTCAAAACCAGGTGTTCTTTAGTACTTAAGCCTTGAGTAATAGTGATTGCGTCGGAGATACACCTACTCAAAAGTTAATGCTTTTTTGTGATTTTAAATTTTTGTATTTTTTTATGAATTTGTTTATTAGGAGCTTCTTTAGAGCAATAATGATTGCCTTAAGCTCATATGACTAGTTGTATCTAATTCCCGTCAGTATGGGTGTTAGTACGAACTGTCAGACGGCTACCCGTATTAATTCAAGATGGTTCCATATGCATTGTTTATTAACCATCCACTATTCTAATGGATACCATAGTTCCCTCACTGAAAAGTATCTAATCATTTTTAAGTTCAGCCGTCAGAATTTTTACTAAAGAAAATTATTGATTTTTTAGAATTTTATGGTTTTTTCGAATAGGGTTAGAACTAATTACAAACACAAGTTAGTCTCAATTAATCCCTCATTTTTAAAAGAATTTTGAAAAGGATCCCTCATTCTTTAAAGAATTTTGAAAAGATTTTCCAAACCATGTCACATAATATATATATTTTCAAAACATTTTCCAAACAATTTTCAAAGCAAGTAAAAACCCCCTTTTCAAACCATTTTCAAATTAGTGTCACACGGTCAGATTTTTTTCAATCATTTTACAAATATTTTTACACAAACCAGTACACAAACTACTATAACCCTATCCCCCAAAAAGTTTCAAAAATTCCAAAATATGAGCTATGGATAGAGTATATATGAAATATATATGGTACACCCCAATATACTTAGCTTTTGCTATATCCTCATAGCACAAAGTGGTATGAAGCCATAGCATGCTGAAACATATAAAAGCATACGGGAACTGATTCGAGGTGATCCCCTTATACCTAGGTTAAGAATAACCTAAGTATAAGAAGAAGACTTACGGAAGGGATCAAATGAGTGGAGAAGAGCAAGTGACAGGGGCTCGGGTCCCCCCTCCCCCACACTTAGGCTGAGAAGAGCCTAAGGATAGAGATATGCTATGGGGATGGAGGGAAGCGAGGTGGACAATCAGAGAGGTACATGGTTCCCCCTATACTTAGGCTGAAGAGTAGGCTAAGTATGCTAAATAAGGAGTTAAAGTTGGGGATCCATGTTACAGTTAGGGTTAGAGTGAAATCGATCTATAAGATGGTTGAATCTCCGGAGATGAAATGAATCTTTGGAGACGAATGGAGTATCTAGGGTTACGGGAGGGTTGGATAGAATGCACAACCATGGCTCAGCCAATCAAGCATATACCCATATTTCATCAATTCATACATGAAGACTAATAGATGTTAGTCATTTATCTTGTCGATTTTTTTGGTGATCATCCAAAATTAGAGTCCATTACACAAGGCTTGATGATAGATTTTATGCACTATCATAGGCATACGTCCTCACCTCTCAATATGCAACACATCCTGTGTACAATGTGGGTATTGCTCTCCCATAATCCAAGGTGAATTTTACTCCATTTTATTAAGGCTGACTTGCGTTAACAGTACTTGCGTTAACAGTCTCAGTTTTATGCTTTAAGTTATCACTGAATTAATGTGAGCATAAATCAAGCATCCATCATCTAACGTCAGTATCAATTTCATTTATATCTTAAGTGATAAATCAAGTGGGAGATCGATAAAAGTCGATGCAAACAGAAATCATGATGTTTGCTCAAAAGAAAAACTTACAATGCCTCCATCATTCTCCATGCACATGCAAGACTGGATTTAGATTTTACATTACATACATGCAAGTCGAGTAAAATCACACCTTAAACATGATACTATTAGTGGGTGAATTAATTTTGGCTAAGTTGATCAATGTTTGGTATGTTTTATTGAATCATATAAGATCAAGTGAATCTCACAGATTTTTATTAGTGTGTCATAATCTACGATCAATCACATGTGATATAAAAATTTAAAAAGCTCATAGAGGCATGTGCCTAACCCAAGACTAAAACACTCAAGTGGAGACCCACCCAAACAGGGGTAAAACATGCTCCACACACCACATGCAATGTTCGTGTCCATGATACACACGTGAGCCATCGAACGAGGACTATTAGAAATTCAATTATTATAAATAATATACAAAATATATGAAACGATGCTAATAAAAATTTCTTGATCTCTTTGGGTATTCTTTTGCGGCTCCACACAACAGGAGCTTCCAACTCCATGCCTCCATGTTTCCTGAGCATCCCCGGGCTCTACGTACCCTACCACAAAGAAATTCATTATATATATATCAAGAAAACTAATGGACAACAAAATAATGCATAAACAACAGAAACAAGGAGACCTATGCATAAAAAATAATCAACTTAGATATAACATTAAAAATCGAATCAATCACGAAGATGAGCCATGTCCCCAGCAATGACGCCATCTGATGAACCACATTTTTACCTCTTTAATCGATGCATATTATCGCAATACACGAGGTGAAAAATGGATCTAGCAGAGCGCCGCCTCTTTGAATAAGTGGAGAATATTTTACTTGCTAAGTATACCAAGGTCAAACACAGAGACACGAGCCTCTTCGATGATCAATCAAGAATTAATGAACAATTTAAGTGATTACTTCTAAACCTACGTACTCAGGCATACAATATAAATAATGCATACAATCATGAACAAAATAATGCAATCCATGCGGTGAAAGAATTATATGCAATTTTTTATTTGGTTTTCATGCAAGTATAGATGCCACAACATGTTATGCAATGCAACATTTATTTACATGAGCAAATATGCCCTAGAATAATTAAGAAAATTGAGCGAGAAATTTAGTGCAATTTCATTGGCAAGCATTAAATTTGATCTATGCAAAGCTTATTTCATTTTAATAAAAGATAAATGATATCATTGACAATTAATTTATTCTGTTATTTTAAAGATGTTATCAATGAATCATATATGTCATAAGAAAGACCATCGAATAAATGTCGCAATGAAAATGAAATCATGTAAAAAGGAGTCCATATGCTCAAGATATAATTGTTTGAGCCAGGGGCATAAAATGTAAGAAAATATGGAAATAAATGGGTAAAAATATTGCAAACTGATCATGGCAAGGGCATTTCTGCAATTTTCAAAAGCCAACGAAGCTTTTCTACAATTTTTCCAAGCACAACACGTGAGGCACGCGTGCGTGGGGAGGACTATTCTGTAAATCCTGGAGAGGACATTGACATATATGCAAATTTCCCCCAAGCCATCACATACCCAGCACGTGGGTGGAGGCTCAGGTGAAGGGTCGGTGCCGCAGTAGGTTCATCGGGCCACATGACAACCTGAGGTGCTTCGGTTAAGGCTCAATCCCACCGAGCCTCTACGCTTCGGAGGAGCGTGACACGGTCTCACATCAATCGTTAGCTGGACGCATGAGGGCGCTATCTAATGACACATGTACGATCGGGTGCATCCTCCTCCGTCACATGGTGGCGGTGTGATTGGGTCTATGACAAGGATGCTCGAGCTCCACCACCCTCTTCCATGCATGCTGAAGACCCGAGGAGACTCTTATGTGTTTGGCGATGAAGATCGGAGGGCGGAGGAGGCACATGGATCTCTAGAGGTGGCTGACGACGAACTCATATCGGAGTCGAAGCTCTAGAGTAGAGTTCCTCCTGAAGTTTGACGATTGGCAAATGTACCTACCATAAGAGGTTAGTGGAAAACAACCGAAGTTGGGTGATGGAATGGAGGGTGTCAGAGGCAAAGAAGGTGGTGCATGGAGTGAGATCTCCTCTGCATCCGGTAGAGGAGAATACTTGGAGTGGTTGAGCTGCTAGAGGAAGAGAGAGGGTGAACTGAGTATCTCGTGAAGGTGAGATAAGCTCGGTGGAGCTCAGAGGGGTGTCGATTGATCGTCGGAAGTTGTGTATGCATGTGATTAAAAGGAAGAAACATGGGAGAAAATAAGATAGAAGGCCTTACCACAAGTTGTTGAAGAATTCGGTTGGAGGAGAGTCTTGGACTGAGTCTCGATTTGAGCCTCCGGACTTCACTCGATCTGGTTAGTCATGCCAGAGAGCTCGAACAATCGTCAATCGATGATGTGGCATGGTCAAATGCACATCCATCGACACTTGTGCCACCAGTCGTCGTCACGTCTCCATCCCTCCATCCTCTGCCACATGAGGAGGAGGAGAGTTGGGTTGAAACTTCCTTAATGGCGGACGAAAAGGAAATGGGGTGGAGATGGCGTATATGAAGGTGGTTTCCGGCGGGTACGAGATGGGGGTCAGGTGTTTTATAACCACCATATGGAGTCATAAAAGGAAGGCCTTTGGCCATTGATGATATGGTGTGGAGGGCTAAGGGTCGAGCTACGTGGGGGGTAACTGTAGTGGGTAATGGAGATATGTGGTGGGAGCTAAAAATGGAAGGGGAATGAGGGTCGACGAGGGGGCGACGGTTACTGAAGGTAGGAGATGATGTTAGGGCCCTTAGATCAACCGATCCAATGGCTTTGGAAAAGGCACGAGCGGGCGGACCATATCTGATTAGGAGATCCGATCCAGCGACCGGGAAAAAGAGCAGGTGATACAAGAAGAGGCGGTCATATGGGTGGCTCAGAGGGCGCTACGTGGCCTAATGAAAAATAAAGAAAATCGAAATAAAATAAAGAAAATCGAAATAAAATAAATACAAGCTGGATCGAGAAAAAACATAAAAGTTGTAGATCTCGATGAGATCTACATGTTTCATGCTGAACAAAATGCCAAAATAAGTCATATATACAAAATAGAATTTTTTGCAAGCATTTTTAATGAATTAAAAACACCTCTTTTAATTCTTTTGAGATTTTTTGTATTTTTATTTTTTTAATGCCAAAATAAATATATATAATAATTATCTATTTTTAGGATTTTTAATTAAAATAAAATAAGGAATAATAACGAAAATAACAAGAGTTAGTTTTATACAATAATTAGGATTAGTTATTAACATAGGGTTAGTTGTTAATTAAGGTTAATTACAAATGAATTTCATTGATTTGTTCAAGCTAGGAGGATAATGGATGAAGATTGTGATGATCAATCAGAGATTCATCATCGGTTTAGATTGAACAACCAGCGGAGCAAGCAGCGCTGCTATAGATTTTCTATATTGATATTCGGGGGAGTCTCTCTACTAATATATATTATCTATATTTAATCAAAAGTGTGGGGTGCGTCGAAAAAGCGGATGAGTTTGTTATTTAATATTTGACTGAATCTCTCACGAAGAAGAAGGCAGGGGAAGAGGAGTCAGAAAAGCCCCCAAACTATTAACATCTGCCTACTCTACTAGATAATATAGGCCGGATTGGATTTGAGGAAAGCGGACATGGTAGGACTAGTAAGAAAAGGGGTCAGGAAGAAGTCCTTCCACGTATCCTATGAGAAGGATCTGTCGTGCTTGTCGCCTTTGATTTTGATGGTCACCTACGCTCATTTATCCCTAAGGCAAGAAAGCCTGGTACGGCCTATTACCCTTACGGGGCTATTGGAATCATATCCATTTTTCCTTCTGTGTGCTTAAGTCAATCCTGACCTTCGAAATTCGCCAAACTCAATGTCTGATTCGCTTTCTGGGCTCCGAAGGTGGCATTATTATGTAAGCATTTTCACCCCTAAATGCCCTTTTCGATCTCGGGTTGGGTACCTCCCTACCACACTTGTTCGAATTGACGAACGAAAAACCGCCGGACCCTGTGTGCCTCCAATAGTGGACCCAAGGGTACCCTAGAGGCCGGTTAATCCGATGTGGCTAAGACGGTAAGGAAAACGTAGTGTGAAACCAGAGGGCCCGATAGTGACATTTCGAAGCGAAGTGAGAACGGAGAGGAGGAAAAAAGCGAACCGTGGTGATCAGTAGGTGAGTACAAAGTCAGAAGAGTGTCAGCGGAGCGTAGAGGAGGTGTGAGCATCCCCGATCTTTGCCCCTATATTTCATCCGCATTAGTACATTTACTGTGTGACACATGGAAAAACAAAAGGAATAAGGAAAATAAAAGGGGATTTCGGCAGTCGTTGGATATCCAACAATTGATAGGGTATTGCTGGAATAAATGGGGGCGACTCCAAAAGCTACCACATGTCATCACTACAAAATTCAAAAATAAAAATCAAAATAAAATAGCAAATTAAGTCAAATAAAAAAATCTGCACAAAATTATTTGCATTGATGAGGTCTACAACTTTCATGAAGAGACCAATAAAAAAATCATTTGTACAAACTAATGTTTTTTGTGTTATTCTATTTATATAAAATACCATGTTTTATTTTTTACATTTTTATGATTTTTTAATAAAATGAAATTCAAAATAAAATAGAATAAAAACATGTACACATTAATCTGATTTTATTTGGAATTTTTAATAATTTAGAAAATAAAAATATAAAATAAAAGAGACTTATGTAAAGACTCTATATACATTCTCAAAACAATTCTTTGTTGTTAGTATTTAAATTGTTTTATATTTTGATTTTTACATGATTTATTAAAACACAAATCAACGGACATAAATGAAAAGGTAACAAATTACAATAAGTTAATTCTATATATGAAATGATAAGTCAGAGTTTGTAAATATGTGTAATATATAATGTGATCCCAAAACCGAAGTTTTATATGTGAGCTCTGTTTCTTTTGAATTTGATCTCGATTTGTTGATATTTGAATGTACATCAATTTAAAAGTGAGTATGAGTTCGTAGAAGACTGTATGTGAGGGATATTTGACTTTATGCCATTTCGATATCAAATTAGGGTTTAATTTTATTTGACATATATACAAGTTGGTAATTTTCTAGTAATTTTCATTTGTTAATGTTAGTGATATTTACACAATAGAGAATATTTTATTTGATTTGGAGTTAGTATAAATTAATTAAATATGTGAAAAGTTAGGCTAGTGTACATGTAAGAATATACACAAGTTTTGGCTCCTTATATAATGCAAATGTGAATGATAAAATATGAATCTTATTTGCATGTGCATGAATGATAATAATGCATTCTAAATACCTAAATGGACTTAATTACTTGGGGGACAAATCTCTATTTTCAGCTATTAAAGTGACGAATCACATATTCATCAGACGCTTTTGTGATCGTCCCCTACGATCAGAGGAGACTGCTATTTCATTAAAGGAGATGATACACGAATGTCCCCTTAAGTACTTTCTCCTATAGTGTAGTATGTGCTAGTATATGCTATCAGTATATGTGTATGTGTATATGTATATACATGTACTGTGTGTGGGGGGGGGAGGGGGTTGCAGGTACGCATGTGTATAGTATATGTGTATGTGCGAGTACGCATGTGTATAGTAGGGATATATGTGTTGTTATGGGTTATGTATGTGTATACATATATGGTGTGCATGTTAGTGTGGATATGGGGCATGTATGTATGTACATTTACTATGTCTATATATGTAGGTACGGGAGTGTGTATGATTATACATGTATATAGTAGGAGTGTACATATGGATATGTGTGTGCATGCATGCACAGTGTGTGTGCATGGGTGCGTGGGTTGTATGTGTTGGTATGGGAGGTATGAGTACTTACGAGTATGAGTAGGTATATGGATGTATGTATACGTTTGTGATGTGGTGTATGTATGTGTGGTACATGGGTATGCATGAGTATAAGTGTATATGGGGTGTGTGTGTGTGTGTGTATGTGGACATGGGGGGGGGGGGCGGGTTGTTCATGTATATAGTTTGTCTATATGTGGTTTTGGGGTTATGCATATAGTACAAAAATTTGTGTGTATGCGTGTATGGTGTCCTTATTTGTGAGGGTATGGGGGTATACATTTTTCAATTTATTTTTTTAAAACCTCTTGTAATTATATATCACATTAAATTTTAATCAATGTGATCAAGTGTATGATGAATCTTGGATTCATCTACATATTACTCGTTCTTAGCTCATTCCCCTAAGCAAAATCAACTCAATAAACCCTTAAAATCCTCAAATAAGTATTGTATATCTTGTATATAATATAAGTTAATTATTGTATATTCATTTCTCAATAAAATCATAATTTTGTCTTTGTATACATATTACGTAATATATATATATATATATATATATTATTCTTTATTTTTAACTTGTTAAAAATCCCTAAAAATGAGTTTAATGTGTACATATGTTTTTATGTAAATGGAATCCTTATTAAAAATACAAAAAGATCAAAACAACAAAAAAGGATATTCAATATGCATTAAATACATAGCAAAAACATAAGTTTGTACAAATTAGGTCTTTCGTGTTTTTGTTCTTCATGAAAGCTGTAGATCTCATCGGAGCAACTTCCATGTTGGAACTTTTTTATTTTAAGTCCAGTTATTATTTATTATTTATTTTTCTTTCATTTTACATTTTACTATTTTCTTATTCAGCCACTTGACTGCATCTGAGCTAGCCGCGTAGCTTGGCTTTTCTTTAGCTCCTGCCTCACCCCTCGGCCATTATATCTCTTGATACAACAATGCTTCTTCTCTCTTAACTGTGCTGCTGACCGGTTGACCAGCCTCGTCAAGGCCATTAGATCTCCAGATCCAATGGTCTCTATGTATCGTCAACCTCTGATCGTTCTGTCTCTCCCGTGTTCTCACAGTGGTGCCCCTCTCTTCACCCATTTTCTTTCAACCTCCATGTGTCCTCGTGCCATCCTAAGACTACTGGTGATTATCTCAGTCACCCCTCCCTCTCGCCAATTACTTAGTCTCCACCATCGGGTATCCTCTAGTTCACCCCACACCTTGCCAATTGCCGCTCCACTCACTCTCTCGCACCATAAAGCACTACCTCTCCCAACCTTCTCTCATTGATCCACCTTTATGCAAGCGCCACCCAAACCCCTGTCCTCCTCTAAATGATAGTTGAGAAGTTGTAGTCGAGTGATGATAGGTCGGACCTCTGGTGAGATCCGGTGGAGGTTTCTCTACCATTTCAACCTTCTCCTTCCCATCAGGACCTCCAAACCACACCACCACCATCACTACACATCACTCATCTTCGTCAATCACTTGAGTACCATCGACCCCTTGCTTGGAGACTCTTCCACCTTGCTCCGCCTCCTCTCTACACAGGAAGAAGAACCCAATAGGCCCTCGCTCCAACCACCTCCCTTTGTCCCTTATATTGCTCCTTATCGCTCCTTTTTATTCTATTAAAATATGTAGGACCAACCCCTTTAATTGGTAGAACGAAGTGAGCGTGCTCTAGTTTCTACCTTCTTCTCTAATGAGCCCGCTTCGCCATGACGCTCTAACCTTCGTCGCAGCTCTGCCTCTCCTCAAACACTTCATCGAAGTCCCCTTAAGCTTCCCATGCATTCAATTGATCACTAGTTCCTAGGAGGACTTGAGAGAGCTCACTGGAGCTCCTCCCATACTAGCCACCGGGGGAGAAGCACAAAGGTCCAACCTCCGTTGGATCTGGTCATCCACTCGATCCAATGGTTCAGGAGGAATAACAACCATTGACTGATCGACTTACACGAGGAGAACACCACCGTACACCCTCGACATAATCCAAACCATGCAATCTCTTTGATCTGACAGTTTAGATCTCTTCATAAGCATCTTCGTCGGTTCATAAGGCTCGGATCCACCGAGCCACTCCACGCCTCCATCAGATGCTACCTGGATTGAGCCACCCACCCGGGCCTCTATTAGCCATGCATGGCCACCTGGGGCTATTCTCTCTAGTCTCTCTGCAGATCAAGAATCATACATGTACCCTTGCGTCATTAAGAAACTAGAAAGAAGCCCTTGCAACTTAATTTTATTGCAAATAAGTCCTGACACATGTTTTTGATTAGTTTTTATTCGCTTTTGGTTATGTTTTGTTGCAAAAAAGGCCCATGGACTCTTTTTGTGAATAACATGAGCTACATAGTTAAAAATACATGAAATTGGTATTATTTTAAAAATCTCTTAATTATCTTTCTAATGAAATGCTATACTCTATAATACGATGTTCATATTGTTATATATTATTCAAATATGCTTTATTGATTGTTAAATGTTATTTTAAATTCCATGATTAGCACTTAGGTCTAAAAATGGTATATAAATAGGTGCTAGAATCCATGATTCATACATAACTCAATTATGGAATCAGATCACTAATTTGTGATGTTTAATTCTCTAGTTTGATGATTTATGTGGATTAAGTACTTAGGGCCTAGAATTTCATGTGCATTGGACGTGTAATTGGAGATTAAAAGTGCCTTTAATTGAATATTAATTTTTGTTTGTATGTGAGCTTGATATTCATGATTTCTGGAGCTATTTATGCTTGCATTTAATCACTTTTGCATATCACACATTTAATCACATCTATACGTGCATTGAAATTTTCTAAAAAATCATGCATTGCACCAAGTGATTTGATTGAGTCTTAGATTAGTCAAACTAGTTACTTTACCATGGGTTAAGTCACTAAAGACACTCCTCTTCACAGAGACATATTTTTGTACGGTTATAATCGACTCTTAAGTGCCAATCTACAATGTAATTCACATTCATTAACTTTGGCATTTAACGCTCGTTAGTGTACTACATCCATTGACAGATATATAGTTAATAAGGTTAAAATACTAATTGACTGTCAAATCACACAAAACAAATCACACACCATGAGTTCCTCCATGGGGGTGGTATGTGGCCATGCACAACAAGAGGGTGTGCAACACATTGGAAGATTTCATCACCTCCTATTGTTATATTTTTAATTTTTTTCATAAAACTATTGGACTCACTTTGGGATGAGACATCCCAATGATGGTGATATAGAGCACTATAATTAGACACAAATGTAGGTGCACATAGGTCCATATCCTCATCATAAACTAACCAAATATACATAAATACTCAGTCAACATAAATGATGATTATATTTTACAGACATCTTGCAGTAATAATATGTAGCACATACAAATGATGACGCAATGTGTCCATATTGCTTTTATGTTGGCCTCCCTTAGTTCAGAGGTTTCAAGCTAAGGGATCCATAAAGATTGAAAACCTATTATGACGTAATCATTGTTACATGCAAGAAATTTATATTTGAGCACATTTTCAAAGCATATCCCCATTCTTCTTTTGTATACCAAAATCTTAATTGATTTTAAATAACGTCACTTCAGTGATATTTTTAGAGCCGATTAATACTGATTTATCATATAATATTAAAGTGGTGCAATGTTATGGTGTCAAAATTTGCTTAGATATAAACTAGCATGTACCAGAAAATTGTCTTTTAGTAGGTTTTCAATCTTTACAGACAAACTTTAGTGATAACATTAAAAAGATAGTTCTTTTATCTCCTAGATTTTGGTGAATGAAGTTTAGGCCAACAGTAACCATGCATTTATGGAAACATTGTTACCTACAACTTCTACATGTTTTATTACCAAAAAATACTGTGGATGTTTTGTCATATATCAACTGATTTTTCAAGATTATATGCTCTATCATAATTCATGCAGATGAGATGGATTTTCGATGAATATTCATCTTTAATATGCAATCTAGAGAAGATATTTCCACCTTTTTTGATTTGATGGTGCATTTCATGATACATCTGTCATAAAAAGGTCAAAGTGGGCAGGTGTATAAAGTACATGTGGATGCATCCTTTTCAAAGGTCAAGTTCTGTTTATAAATATATCATTTCGATTTTCTTATTGATATGATTTAAACCATAGTCAATTTAACGGATGTCATACATCTTGCATACATACTGATTTTCATATAGATTAGTCTTCCACAATCGAATCTAACATCTAATCTATACAATCTAATGATTAAATAATCAAACAATATGACAAGGGACTTGAATTACAAATAAACTATTAAAATCCAATCATAAACCCTAAAACATGCTATTCCTTCATTTTTCATGCAACAAAAATCCCAAAAAGGAGAGAGAAAGAGTCTAAATACCTGAAGGAAGGAAAGAGTGCACATGGAGGATCCAAAATGATGATTTTCGAAGACAAGAGATCACGAGCAAGGATCATTATAATTGGGTTTTTGGGAGGTTTTCACGTAGAATGAGGAACAAAGGGCTCGAGTGCATTTTGGTAACATGCGAGCACACTTATGTCATTGCCCAGTGCTCACTCACAATTTCTACCATGTGCCTCTCAATGGTGCATGCTTAATTTCAAGTGGGTATGGTTGAGTGGGAGCACACATGTTGTTTATAATGCTCACCCGTCATTAGGCGAGCACACATGCTCGCCATGTGCACGCCCCGTCCATGATAGGTCGTGCTCGCCATTAGTGTTATTTCTTGTAAGTTAATTGTATTTATTCATTAATTATTGCATATATTGTCAACTGCCATTAAATAAAGGGATATTTACACCCATAACCCTGTGTAGTTTCATAATTACCCCAGGAACCCTCGATAACCATGAATTACATCCATAAACCCCGAATAATGCTTATCCTTTACATGGCATAACCCTGTGTCAAATTCCGTCTTATTTCTATGTTAACTCTGATGGAAAAAAGTTATATGTTGACCAGTTTTCCATTTGAAACACATCACATTTATAGCCTGATGCCATTATGTAGATCAAACAAAATGATGCCCCCTCCCTCCGGCAAGCTGCATGGCCTCCCGCTCGCCCCTCGCAAGCGCGCTCCACCAACCCGCCTCCCTGTGCCTCTGCCCCTGCATGCGAGTTCCAGTAGCAACTCCCCCCACGCCTTCGCCCCTCACATGTGCGACCTCCAACCTCTAGCCCTCTCCCCTCCCTGCGCCTTCTCCCCCCTCATGCGAGCTCTAGTACCCCCACCTCACCATGCGCCTACACCCTCTGCTTGTGCGACCTCCACCCTTCCCCACACCTCCCCCCCCATGCGAGCTCCAATAGCCCCCTCACTCCACCCCCACCCCATCCACCCCTCTACCCCGCGCCTCCGCCCCTACATGTGCGACCTCCAACCCTCCCCATGCCTTTGCCCCCCGCATGCAAGCTCCACCAGACCCCTCCCCGTGCCTCTGCCCCCCCCCCCCGCATGCAAACTCCAGTAGAAATCCATCCCCCCGCCTTCTCCCTCCACATGTGCGATCTCCAACCCCCTCCCCCTCCTTGTGCCTCCGCCCCTCCCATGTGAGCTCCAGGAACCCCCCTCCGTCGCACCCACAAGCTCCAGACCAGCTCTCCCGCACTCCAGACCAGCTCCCCTGATCGCTCGCAAGCTGCAGCCCCCTACCCCCTCGCGCGTCTCTGCCTTGAAAGCCCCAGATCGGAGCTCGCATGGGAGCAGGGGCTTGCAATGGATTTCCCACACCTCTGCCCGCCTACCATTCACCGCCTGCTCAAGCTCGAACTCACCTCCTCGTCTTCTTTCTTTCTTTTTTTATTAATCTCAGACGTTAGATCACTGATTGGTTAGATTAACTCAACCATCTGGTTGAGTTAAAATGGACTAAACTAACGGAAGGTTATGGGTGTAAAACGGAGTGATTATTCGGGGACTTGGGTGTAATTCGTGATTATCGAGGGTTCCTGGAGTAATTAAGAAATTACTCAGGATTATGGGTGTAAATATATCTTAAATGAAATATGTATATTTAGATCTATTTATTACTTATTATTTTGTTTATGTAATTGTGATTGACGCTATGGTCTAATTTTTATTATATTTCTCTAGACCCCTTTCACCTTAAAGAGTTTTTATATTTAGTAAGCATGCCTTTTCTCACTCTTTATATTTTATGACTCAAAATATATGGGCATAGTACAAGAAGATTTAATTGGACTATTTAGAGTCTTAATCATTAGTTTGAGAAGTGGTTGTTCAATAGATATCGTTTATTTCAAATAGTTTGTTTTAGTCAGAAACATACGTATTACCACTTTTACTAGATTGTCTATCATATTATTATTTAATATGTAGAGCATCTCTCATGCATTGGACGATATTTCATTTATGGGAATGGAAATATGATTTAGCTTAGTTTATCAAATTGTATCATATACTAGTTGTTTGATATTGGACATGAGATATGATATAATTTCAATTTGATATATTGGACATTACATTTTTTGAAGATTTTTAATTGTTGATGAATGAAATAGTTATAAATAAATGGATGTGCAACACTTGATAGTAAGCAAAGGATAGTTTATAATGGAGTAAGTAGACACTTGAGTTTTTTGATATACCACCTCACATGCAAATAATATCTTACATAGTACATGAAGTAGTTACTTATATCTTGATTTAAATGTTATTCCACTAAACGATTAACATGTTTGACCCTATATTTAGACAAGAATGAAACACAGAAATGTTCGCAAGCAGACATGTGCTCAATATGCATGTGGATAGAAACCCAACCTCTTAAAAAATGGAAACATAATCCACAAACTATATTACATACTAGTTGCACACTAATATGGACACAAATTTTTTGACAAGGAGAGAACTCATTATTTTTTCACTGATAATTAATAACTATGTATTCTATATAGATTAAAATGGATATAATTTGCTTATTAGGTACTCAATCTACATGTTGACTGAGAAATAACCTATTCAAAGGTAGAAATTTAACCTTATGGAATACAAGAATATTGCGCATATAAAAACGGGATCTAATATATTGACTTAAAAGATTTATGATTTAATTTTCTGTAGAGAATCCAGCCACTATTAATTCCTAATACTTCCAAATTTAATCTCACTCCACTTTCTCCCTCCTTTACTCCCGTTCGGTCCTCCGCCTCCGTCAGGAGCCCAACCAATGGCCGGGGGTCTCAACGCCCCACTGCGCCCCCTCTCTTCCTCCTCCTCCGTCCACCTCTTCGCCTCTAAGCTCCTCCTCCTCCTCACAGCTCTCCCGCTTACTCTTGCCTCATTGGCCTTCGTCCTCCAATGGCGTGGTGGCTTCGACGACCCCAACTCCCGCTGGCCCACCGACACCCACGGCTTCCCCGGCATGGGAAACAGCCCCCTCTCCTCTTTCTCTCCCCATTCCTCTTCTTCCGCCTCCGACTGCCTCAGTATCCTCGGCCGCAGCACGGCTCCCTCCTTCTATGGCTCTTGGAAGCCGGATGTCCACTCGGATCTGCGGCCGAAGGTGAGCTCCGATGCGAAAGATTGGATTTTCGTTTTGTTTTTAGGGTGGTATTTGGTGTTTTTGGTGAGGGATGTGCGGAATTGGTGTTGATGGTTGGAACTGTGCGTGCATTGGGGGGTAGGTAGTTCATGGTTCGAGTTAGAGATCTGATGATTTGTTATTTCAAATTTAGAAAACAAGTTCATTCCTTCGGAATTCCGGGCAAGCTCTGCGGGAGAAGAGGGTCGGGAGTTAATAACCGGTGATCATTCTGATTCAAAAAGAAAACCACTTTCTGAACGAGGGGGATCTTCGGTGAACTGTAGAAAGTCGGATCTTTTTGTTGCATAGCTTTGTATTGAGATGTTTTGTAAGGTCTTCTTTGTAGAGGAGGGTCGTGGAAGCTCCTCATTTTAGTTGCAATTGCCATTTTTTAAACTTGTTTAATTCGTGGAATCTTGTAAAGTTTGGATTTGTTGTGGACTTTGGGGCAAGGACAACTTTAGTGGGCTTGTTCGATGTACTTAGCGGATCATTAATGGTAGGGGTGATGGAAATTGCCTACGTCATCAAGGCCACCATAATCCAGTCAAAGCTTCTCATTGTGCCATGCAATTGGTGCGAGAAAATCTTTCCTTGGGGAGTAGTGCATATCTTTCCGAAACCTTGCATAGGCGAACATAATTCTTTAGCTAGATGCATTCATCAAGTCATCGTAATAGACTTATGGACAATATTGGTGCATTTGGTGTAGATGACTGGGTTAGCTTCCCCTGACAACCAGGAACGCTCAAATATGAAAAAAGACTGCAGACTGCGCACCCTCCAGGCTCCAAAAGTAGCGGTGTATGATTAGAGTGAGCTTTGCTTCAGTGGAACAACTGCAATGCTTCAGTGGACATAAGAAAACAATCAATGCAATATCTTGACATGGAGTTCCTCCATGTGTCGTGAGATCCATCCGCATTAATGATCTCAAGATGGAGCTCATTTGTCAACAATACCAATCCACCTCTTAATCACGGTCTATCATTCAGGCGTAACCTCAAGTCAAGGTCTCCTCCAATGATCCATGCCTTCGAGTAAAATCTTTCCTATATGTGACGAAGATCATCCAAGATCTCTCCAGCAGCTGAAACATTTGTCAATCCACATACATTAGTGACAAGGATGCATGTGCCGACTGCAATTTGTCATAATAGAATCAAAAGTGAATGATGCCTACGAACTTCATTCCCATCCAAGACAAAATTTTCACCATTGCAATCTTGTAGTAAACTGTCCGAGGCGCTAACAGATTCAATGCATGTGAAAATAGAGGCGAGTCGCGGCGACCTCTTGTTAAACGGAATCCATCCCATGTGATACCTTCGTTTCTTGCAACATAGCAATATCCACTCTCATTTCGATCAAGAGGTTCCCTATTGGCTGCCTCTTCTATGATTTCCCAGGGTCTCTCACGTGATACCGAGCCAACTCCTGGAACGACACTCACACACTCTGCGAGCTCTTTGTAACCTTGATCTATTGTCGAAGAAGCCCTGTGAGGCCCCCCTTGAGCTCTCTATTCAGATTTCTGTTCACCCCTAGCCTCTGACCTTGGTCCTTTAGACATCACTGCTTGAGCGGTGCTCCCCTAAGCCTCAGATTTTGGGTGTGTGATTCCCGCGGTTGATGGCATTGGCTACAAATCAGGATGCTACACTGGCTAAGGTTTGGGACAATCATTCCTTTCCCTAGTTTAGATCTGAACTTTCAGATCAGAGAGTAGGGGAATTGTTGGTGTTGCTGGAGGAACTTGAGGGTTGGACGAGCCCTCTGTTCGGCGGGATTGCTGGATCTGGCATGACAGGGTCTTCTTAGTGGGGAAGGTGTAAAGAGCACTGAAGAGTCCCGTGATTTTTGACCTTGGGGGATGCAGGGCAGACTGTATATGGAAATGGAATGTGCCTGCTCATGTAAAGGTGTCTCTTTGGCTTTTCAGAAGGGGTAGATACTTAACAAGGGACAATTTTGTGCGTTTTATCCGTGATGCTGACCCAACATGCTGGAGATGCCAGGAGGGCATGGAAGATACATATCGCCTCTTTTTTAAGTGTAGATACTCTTTGAAAGCCTGGACCCTATTTGGAAATCATCAGTGCATAATGATTGCAGATCAAGTTTTTGGAAATCCATTGGGGCATGGTGGAATCACACTGTGAAGGAGAGATCGAGATATTGAACTCTAATCTGGGTAATCTGGATTGCCAGAAATGGAGCAGTCTTTCAGCAAGATCATGTCTATGGTGAGCAGCCTTTCAGCAAGATCATGTCTATGGTGAAAATGTAGTGGCACATACTGAGGCGCTTGTTGAGAGTTTGAACATGTAATTTCATGTTTTCTCATTGCCTATACTAGGTTTGTACTTACTTTGAGGTGATCAATGGTGAAGTTTTTGGGCACACACCTATACAGTGGATGCCCTTTCTTCTTTAAAAAAAACTCCTTGTGGTGGAACCACCCCCAAGCACTCCACCAGGTCCCTAGTAACGACACCTTTAGCCCTTCCAGGAACACCATCAAGCCCAACTGGATTTACACGGGGGTCCTCCACCCGTCCTCCATCGCCAGCTGTACCAGGGTGCTTGCCATCAGCGGACGAAAAAATTAGAGTTGTCAGCCTGCCCTTGGAACAACTTCCCGACCTTTCTCTCGGTCGAACGCCCTGTACAAAGCCAATCTCAGACGTCTTCGCTGCTGCTTCATGGCCAGCCTCGAGTAGATTGGATGTTGTAATTTTTGACTGACTTTTTAGATCATCACATAGAGAATCTTTTAATGCTGCTTGAATTAATTAGCCACCAGAAGGGTCCACGGGAGGACATAGATCATTGGATCTAGCTCGATGGAGATTTTTCAGTGAGGTGTGCATACATGGCTGTGGATTAACCTCCAGCTCCATCCCCAGATAGTCTGGTTCACGATTGTGATCTCATTTGTAGCTCAAGATGCCAACTCACATTGTTGTTTTTCTGTGGCTGATGCGTAGGGGGTGGATTCTTACTAGAGACAAATGCTCTAGGTTTTTTGCAACAGTCACCAATGTTTGTCCACTCTGTGAAGGGGAAGACTATTGAGCATCTGCTTTTTTCCCTGTGAGAAGATTAGATCCGTCTAGCTGGACCTCGGTATAGCTTTAGGCGAATTGCCAGGGCTTGGATGTTTTCTAGGAATCGATATATGGAGCTAGAAGTCATCCATCTGAAGTTGTTCTTCTACCTTTAGCGGCCATTTGAGCTCTTTGGTTAGCAAGGAATTGTGTGGTCTTTGCCTTGGAGTGCTTGACTATGTAGTTTTCCATGACAGGAGTCTCCTCGAGTCTTGGCTCATGTAAGATAACATAGTATTTTTCCATTACTTTAATACATCTGGGGTGGACACCATTGCATGTTTCCTCCTTTTTTGACTTAAAAAACAAATACAAACATGTTTTAAAAAAATTACAAACATGACAATCGAAAGCACACGAGTTGACTCAAGCAAAACAAAAAATGCAAATGTTCATGAAACCAACACCAATCCCACCACATTACTATATGAGCCAACTCTGATTCCATGGCAGTGGGGAAGGACATAGGCACAGGATTTGAGGTTTGAAGTCAGGATAGCTGTGTGGGATTTCTAAATCCCACTTCGTATATACACTTAATTTTGGACAATATTAGCCACATCTGTATTTTGTCTCTTCCATGTTGACAATCAAATGAGAAGGGGGATTTATATTTTGCCTTAATATTTGTAAACTAAATGCATCCTCGCTAATCTCTCATTCGTTACTGTCATGGACTTTGCGGTAAAATATACTCAGCATTCTTTTGTTGAGAACAACACCTCATTTTTTAGTGTTATTGCTTCATATAAGACATGATTTCAATTTAGTACTCTATTTTGACATTTTTTATCCCTTTCAATACAGTGATATCTGTAGATCACATTGTCAACTGACCTTTTCTTTATTTAAAATTTGGGTGTGACTCATCTCGGGATCACACGCTTTTTTCCATAAAAAATGATTTTTTCTTACCTGTACGATGCAGATATGTATTACAACAAGCACATCAGCTGGTTTGGAACAGATCCTGCCATGGCTTTTTTACCACAAAGTGATCGGTGTTTCCACATTCCTTTTATTTGTTGAAGGAAATGCTGCCAATCCAAATGTCTCATCTGTCCTTGAGGCTATTCCCGTACTGTTCATTCACCTTTTTTTTCCGTTACAAACTTCAGAAACTACTTATTCCTTAAGCCATGTTTTTTTTTCTCGAAAAAAGGGATGAGCACCCATAATGATGCCGGCCCAAACACTATATTCAAATCATGTTTTCTGAAATGAGTTTATTTAGTGAGATCATCCGTGCTTTATTGTTCTTTGCAGGGGGTCAATGTAATATACAGGACGAAAGAACTTGAAGAGAGTCAAGCTAAAAGGTTCAATGTTTTATTCATCAAAGAGAATTATTTTTTGGAACTTATAAAGGACAATCTTGTTATCCTACCATGTGTCTAGGCCTCTTATGATCATACCTTAAAATTCAAGTATGATATTGGTTTTGTTCGTGCATTTCATAAATGCTATAATATTTGTGGAAAGGTGTGAAATGAAAGTTGTATTCCGTCATAACCCTAGATCTCTCTCTTATATAGGAGAAAAGCTCTACGGGAAAATTACATAAAGTAGACATAAGAAATAAGAAACTACGAAATAAAGAATACAAAATAAAGATAATAGATATAGATATCTCAACACCCTCCTCAAGTTGGAGCATATATGTTTATCATGCTCAGCTTGGAACAACAACGATGAAAAAGACCCCTTGTGATAGCTTTGGTAAACATATCTGCAATTTGATCGCCTGAAGCAACATGAGTGGTGGAAATAAGTCCCTTCTCAATTAGATCATGTGTGTAATGACAATCTACTTTTATACGTTTTGTTCTTTTATGGAGGCTGGATTATTAGCTATGAATAAAGTGGCTTGGTTATCATATTTGAGGTGCATAGGAAGAGGCACCTCAATTGTTAGGTCTGTCATGACATACTTGACCCACATCATTTCGTGCTCCCTTGGTCCATGGCCCTATACTCCGATCCAGTGCTATATTTAGCCACAACTGTTTGTTTCTTATTCTTCTATGAAACCAATGAGCTAACTATAAACACAACGAAGTATGCAGTGGACTTCCTTTCCTTGGGCACCCAACATAATATGTATCTGCACATCCAAAACTGTAAGAGGCATGTCTCTTCTAAATAAAAGTCCTGCACCTAGAGAAGACTTCAGATACCTCAATATCATGTTAACTGCATCCATATGAACCTGCCTAGGTTGCTCCATAAACTGGCTGACTCTGCTAATTGCAAATGATATATCATCCATGGTGATAGTGACATACAACAGCTTGCCTACTAGCTCTCTGTACCGTCTCTTATCCACCTCCTCCGAGTCATCATTGTTGGAAGAAATGAGTGCGTTGTTTATTCCATAATCCCTAGGCTCTCTTATATAGGAGAGTAACCTAAGGGTAAATTACAGAAAGTGGACATAAGGAAAAAAACAGTACAAATAATATAACAACATAACATAAAATATATCTCTACATTCCCCTCAAGATGGAGCATAGATATCGATCATGCTCAGCTTGGACGAGCACTTCTGTGATGGTCCTCTAAGTATTGCCTTGGTGGAAATATCTACAATATAGTCCCCTGAGCTGACATGAGATGTGGAAATAAAACCCTTCTGGATCATATCCCTTATATAGTGACAACCAACCTCGATGTGCTTGGTTCGTTCATGAAATGATGGATTATTTGCAATAAGTACAACAGCTTGATTATCACATTCCAGTGCCATAGGAAGTGGGATCTCTATATATAGATCTGTAAGAACAACTTTAACCCACACCATTTCTGTACTGACCTGGGCCATAGCCCTATATTCAGACTCAACACAAGATTTGGTTACAACGGTTTGCTTCTTGCTTCTCCATGAGACAAGAGAGTCTCCAACGTATACAACAAATCCAGTAGTAGATTTCCTATCCTTTGGACATTCTGCATAGTCTGCATCCACACATGCTGAGATAGTGACATCCTTGCCTTTCTTAAACAATAGTCCTGCAGCTGAAGATGATTTAAGGTACCTGAGTATCATCTGTATAGCATCCACATGTACCTGACGAGGTTGTTCCATGAACTGGCTCACCCGACTGACAACAAACGATATATTAGGTCTGGTAATGGTAACATAAAGAAGTTTTGCAACCAGTTCTCTTTATCTCCTCCTATCCACCTCATCAGTATCATCATCATATAGTTTCATGCTTGGATCCATAGGTGTAGTGGCAGGTCGACATCCACGCATTCCTGTTTTGCTTAGTAAAGTCAGTGGCATATTTCCTCTAGGTCATCACAAGTTCATGTTGATTTCTGGCAAACTCCAGCCCCAAAAAGTACCTAAGGACTCCAAGGTCCTTTGTGACAAATTCACGACCCAACATTTCTTTTGCCCTCTTCATTCCTTGTATGTCATCTCCTGTAATAAGGATATCATCAACATACACCATAATTGTTATCATATCTCTGGATGTTTTCAGAATAAAGAGAAAATGATCTGCATTAGAACCAAGGGTTTAAATATCGATTTTGGATATCGTATTGAACGAAATTTTGTTGAAATTTTGACGAAATTTCGACGATATTTCGCCCATGTCGACCACCATTTGTGAAGAAATGACTGGAAACTGCCCTCATATCGCCATTTCACTTGAGATTTCGGTTCCTTGTCGAAACTGAAATTTTGCCGAAATTTCGTTGAAATTTCGCGAAATCTGAAACCATGATTAGAACGTATGTACCCTTGTCTTTCAAACAAGTCTGAAAGCTTCTGAAACCAAGCTCCAGGACTCTGCTTAAGGCCATAGATCGCCTTATGAAGTCTACACACCTGTGGATACTCTCCCTCAACAGCAAAACCAGATGGTTGTTGCATGTAGACTTCCTCCTGAAGATCGCCATATAGAAAGGCATTCTTGACATCTAACTGAAACAATGGACAATCTCTAATAACAACAACAGATAGAAGGATCCGCAGGGTGGAATGACGTGCAACATGTGAGAATGTATCAAGATAATCCACTCCATACGTTTGTGTAAGTCCCAGTGCAACCAAGCCTGCCTTGTACCTTTCAATACTACCATCTGTATTTTGCTTCACGGTGAATACCCATTTACAACTAACTGTAGACACGCCCGTAGGTGTAGGTACAAAACTCCAGGTGCCCCTCGACTGAAGAGCAACCATCTCTTCTTCCATAACTAGGCGCCACCGATTGTCCTTCAAAGAATCTTGGTAATTCCATGGAATATCCACGGTAGATAGTGCAACAACAAAATTTCTGAATTCACCAGATAAGTGATCAAAGGAAACCATAGATAAGACACACAGCTACGCTTCTATTTCTGTAGCGCAATAGGGAGATCCAAAGCCATAGTCCCGTCGTCTGTTCCCAGTAACGAAGCCGGCTCCGGTAAATCATTAGATCCATCATTAGAAACTATATTCTCAGGACATACCTCATTCGAGCTAGATGATGAGCGGTGACCATGAGCAGAAGTAGACCGACGGGTATAGTGAAGTGGCAATGATGGAACAAGAACTGTAATAGGAGGTGGGGGCAGTGGTGGTGGTGGTGATGGTGTTGTAGGTAGTGGTGGTGGTGTTATAGGTAGTGGTGGCGACATATAGATAGCTTCATCAATGTCCGAAGACATCAACTGAGCACCTGTAGAAGAGAAACACATAACGGACTCAAAAAAGGTAACATCAGCACTAACATAATATTTCCTGCACAACGAATCATAACACCAGTACCTTTTTTGTGTTCTGGAGTACCCGACAAAAACACACTTGACAACTCTAAGAGAGAGCTCGTCAATCCTTGGAGACAACTGGTGGACGAAGGCAACCGAACCAAACACACGAGGAGGAAGTGAGAATAATTCCTTGTCAGGAAAAACCAAAGAGGAAGAAATCGTCTCACCTAAGACAGACGATGGCATACGATTAATGAGATAGCATGCCGTTAGGACAACATCACCTCAGAAAGAATGGGGCGCACGACTTTGTATGAGAAGCGTCCTAGTGACATCCAACAAATGACGATGTTTTCTTTCTGCAACTCTATTATGTTGGGAAGTATATGCACATGAAGTTTGGTGAATAATTCCTTGGGTAGAAAAATAAGTGGAAAGAATATTAGTACAAAACTCCAAGGATTATCAATCCTCATAATTTTCACGGAGGCAGAAAAAATATCGCGTACTTCATTTATGAAATTTTTGATAACATTCCCAGCTTCAGATTTATTCTTTAATAAGAAGACCCAAGACATACGAGAGAAATCATTAACTATGGCAAGATAAAACTTGTGCCCCAGATGATCTGGAACACGACTAGGACCCCAAATATCGACATGAAACAACTCAAAACTGGAGTTACTACTCCGACTGTGAAGATTGGGAAAGCTAGACCGATGATGCTTTCCCAACTGACAAGCCTCACATTGAAAGGATGTGTGAGGTGAAATTTGGGGCAGAACACGACATACTTTCTGAAGCGGTAGATGACCAAGGCGCATGTGCCACATAAATGGAGAGACAAGTCCATCAGGTAGAGAAGAGATTCCGACATATGGAGTCCGAAGAAGGCGATAGCACCCTGCTCACGACCATACCCAATCACATTGCCTGTACGGATATCCTGAAAAATGAGAGAGGATGGATCAAAAATAGATCTACAATGTAAATCCTTCATAATTTGGCTAATTGACAACAAATTCATGGAGAAATCAGGTGCATGCAAAACATTCTTTAGATGCATAGATGGTGTTAAGCTAATATCCCCCTGACTGGTAATCGAGGAATACGTCCCATCGGCAATAACCATAGTACGCCCTGGAGGAACCTGTCTGTAGGCTGTAAGTTAACCCCTGTCTCCACACAGATGGTGTGTAGCCCCAGAGTCCATGATCCATGCTATAGTATCAGACCAACTACTGCCAATGAGAGCAGAAGTACTACCTGAGGTACTAGAGGAGGTTGACGCAGCAATATCTAAATGATTCTCAGTAATCGGTGAGGATGTCACATGGCGAGATGGAGGTATAATGCCTCTCAAGCGGGTTACAAGATCATCAAATAGTTGATCCAAAGAGGAAGCAGTTGGAGGCTCAATCTGTTCGGTCACTCGTGCAAAAGCTGGGAATCCATGCTTTGAGTAGCATGTATCCTCGGTATGCCCATACTGGAGGCAGAAAGTGCATTGTTGACGAACACGACTCCTTCTGCCCTGAGGTCCACGACCACGATACTGAAAAGGACCATCGCGACCTCGGGATGTTGCCATTGCTGAGGATGTCTGATTAGCAGCAGAAGATGAAACAGTAATACGACCGAGTCTATGGAAAGCTTCCTCCATAGGAGGAATGGTAGAGTCTGCTACGATATGGGAATGAGCTGCCTCGCATTCTAGATCAATGGCTGCTAGGAATACCCCCACCATGGTGGTATTCCTATAGGTCTTCTGCTGCTCAGGGGTAGACGTGAGAGGCATAAAGCTATATAGGTTCTCGAACATCCCACAAAGGGATGTATACAAAGAGTGCAATAGCCGTCCATTCTGTTTGATGGTGAAGGTGTCATGTTGAAGCTGTAGAATCTTTGTCTCATTCTTAGCTTGTGAATAAGTGGCAGCAAGAATATCCCACATCGCCTTGGCTGTAGGCTGATGTAGCATATAATTGGAAATCTCTATTGCCAACGTACCTGAGAGTCAGACTTTGGCATATACGTCATCAACTTCCCATGAGGCATCAGCGCCAATCTTCTCAGTCGGTTCTTCTTCGGTAAGAATGTGTTTCATACTAGTTGACTTCATCATGCTCATGAACTGCATAGCCCACAATTCATAATTCGACCCATCCATCTTGACTATCAGCGCACGATCTCTGAAGGCACCTGTGGAGGGAATATCAACCTTGTTCTCTGACATGTCGGCGTGAGATGGCTAGGGCTGCAGACTTAGACCAGATTGTGTCTACACGAACATAAAGAGATTGGATTGCATGTGTAGACTCATGCAACCAATCTCAATATAACAGAGGACTGGGCGAAGGAGGAGAAGCACACGGAGGGGACCACTTGGAGACTATGGGCTGGGTCTCATGTGTGGAGACTACGCATGGAGACGCATAGAGGCTGCACCAGCAGTAGGAGGCCGCGCCTGCGAAGCTAGCGGCACTGCCGGCGTTGGCGGCGTTGGTTGCGCTGATGGAGAGAAGAGGAGGCGGTGGCGCCGATCACAAGAGGAGAAGGGCGGCGACGCCAGTCACGAGAGAAGGGCTGGCTGGTGGGGATTAGGGTTAGGGTATTCGAGCTCCGATCTAGGACCGCCGCTCTGATACCATGTTGGAAGAAATGAGTGCGTTGTTTATTTCATAAACCCTAGGCTCTCTTATATAGGAGAGTAACCTATGGGTAAATTATAGAAAGTGGACATAAGAAGAAAGAAAATAAGAAACAATACAAAAAATATAACAACATAACATAAAATATATCTTTACAATCATCATAGAGCCTAGCATTGTAATCCATTGGAGTAGTGGCGGGTCTACATCATGTCATGCCCGTCTCATATAGGAGGTCAGTGACATAATTCCTTTGCGTCATTACCATACCATGGCGATTTCTTGTAAACTCTAGATAAAGGAAGTAACACAACTTGCCAAACTCCTTGGTCACAAATTGTTGCCCAAAGAAATTCTTAGTTGCATGAATGCCCTGATCATTACTACCTGTAACAATAATGTCATCAATGTAGACTAGAATAGCAATTGTACCTCTCTGGGTTCTCTTAACAAAAAGAGAATGATCTGCAGTTGATCTGATAAACCTCTATTTTTCAATCAACCCGGAGAGCTTCTGAAACCAAGCACTCAGACTCTTCTTAAGGCCATATATGGCCTTGTGAAGTCTGCACACCATGCTGAACTCGCCCTCAACAACATACCCTGGTGGCTGCTGCATGTAAACTTCCTCTTGCAAGTCCCCATACAAAAATGCATTCTTGACATCTAATTGAAAAAGCGGCCAGTCACGTACCACAGTAACAGTAATAAGAATCCATAGCGTATAATGACATGCAACTTGAGAAAAGGTATCATGATAATCCACTCCATAGGTTTGTGTGAACCCACGAACAACAAGCCTGGCCTTGTATCGGACATCAATATCATTCGTGCGGTGTTTCATTGTAAATATCAATTTGCCGTCGACAACAGATGCATCAGGAGGAGCCCGGACAACACTCCACGTACCACAAGACTGTAACGCTGCCTCCTCCTCCATAGCTAGGCACCACCGACTGCTCTGCAACACCTCCATATAGGACCATGGTATCTCCACAATCGATAAACTCACAACAAACCTCTGAAAATCTTTTGAGAGTTGAGCCAGAGAAACATGGGAAGCAAGAGGATGCATAGTGCATACACGCCTCTTCTTCCGTAGGGCAATAGGTACATCAAAGTCCTCAACTTCCTCAGTAGCTGAGACTAGATCATCTAAGATATTCTGCACCTCAGGCTGCACAAACAAATCACCAGTGCCATTAGATAAACTCAATTGCTCAGAACATACCTGGGGCGTGTTGGATGATGGAGGCACATGAGCACGAGGTCGGTGCTGGTAAACCTGCAGAAAGAAGGAAGGTGTCGCAGGCGGTGGAGGAGGTGTTGTAGATGGTGGTGGAGATGGCGGTGGAGAAAGTGGTGTAGTGGGGCCTGGAGTAGACGAAATCAGATCTAGAGGCATGTATACCTCTTCTCCATTCTCCAAAGAAATGAGCTTGTCACCTGTAGGAGAGAAATATATAAGACTAAAAAATGGTGACATCAGCACTATACCTTCGTTGAACAAGGTCTGTTAAGATATTTATGTTATTGTGTCCGTTTTCCTATATTATTTATTTCTATTGTCATGTTTATGTAATTTACCCTTAGAGCTTTTCTCCTATATAAGAGAGCTCTAGGGTTAGATGGAATACAACTTCGTCTTTTCCTTCCACATGGTATCAAAACGACGGTCCTAGACCGGAGCATGTGCCCCAGAATCCTACCCCCACCAAAAACCCTAACCCTTACAGGCTTTACTAGCTCTTACGGGCTTGCTGCCGCTAGCCCTCGCGAACCCGTCACCACCTAGTCCTCGCAGGCGTCACGCGCGGCTGCCTCCGGCTGCGCGTATCGCCGCCGCCTCCAGCCTCGAGTGCTGCCGCCGCCGGCCCTCATGTAGTGGGCAGTTCGCCGCCCACACGTAGTCGTCCCTCCTTTTTGCGGGACTCCACCATCACGCGCCTCTTTGCTTGTGCACCATCCTGCAGATTCTTGGGTACCTAGGATGTAACGTGAAGCCCTAGAAACATCCTAGTTACCCAAAGGACTCTCCAAAAGAATGGAAAAGGTTGTGGTATGAGTCTACACCCACAACCATCTTCTTGTATGTCAATGTAGACGCTGGTATCTCTTGTTTCTAGCCCAGTCTTGAAGATAGTTTTCATCATGTTCGACAACAAAGTGGAAGTTCCATCCCTGGGTATCTTCAAAGGTCCGACACCCATTGTCAAAATGGATGGAACCAACTATGAACCGTGGGCCATGTAGTTCATGAGTTTGATGCGGTATAATGGCAAGAAGCACATCCTCACTATAGAGGAGCCACGTGACAAGACTGTGACGAATGCCTCATGGGAGGCGGATGATGCGTATGCTCGCGTATGGCTATCTGGGACTTTATCCACCGAGATAGCTAATGATATACTGAGTCAGCCTACTGCAAAGGCTATGTGGGACATTCTTGCCGTGACATACTCTCCGACAAAGAATGTGTCGAAGATACTCCAGCTCCAGCATGATACTTCACGTCGAAGCAGAATAGTCGGCCTTTACACACCCTATATACGTCTTTGAGGGGTACGTTCGAGAAGTTACATGGCTAGATACCCTTGACTGCTACATCAGAGCAACTCAAGGCATACAGAGACTATGATGACTGGGGTATTTCTAGCAGCCCTGGATCCGGAGTATGACGCATCTTGTGTCCAGATCCTCACTGATGCCACCATACCTCCTATGGAGGAGGCGTATCGCAGACTGAGTAGACTATCTATATCGTTTCGTTTGGGCCGGATGTTGCTGACAGGAATGAGGACGATCCGATTGCTGTCGCCCTGGATCCGGGACCTGGACCTCCGAACCCGGGCGAGGTTGACAACCCTCTTCGCTCGCGAGTCCATCTCTCTCTGAACCGGGCCCTCCAAGACTCTTTGGATCCGGTACAGGCTGGGGTCATGCTTGCTTCGTCGTTCTGCGAAGAGCTTGCAGGAGAAAGCTGTGAAAAAGATGGGAGGTGTGGCGAGCTCATCGGAGGTCATCATCTTCCCACGAAGCCTCATGAGGAATCCACTACCAACGGGAAAACAAAAGACAAACAACTCGCTATGGAGGCGTTTCGTGTGGAATCTCGCACTGACGGACCGGAGGTCAGCCGCAATCAGCTGGCAGGACGACAACATAATCATGCTGCCAAAACTGGACTGATTTAGGCATGTGGAGAAACGAGTACGACAACCGAGCCTCTGGGTGTCTGCGTGGCCTCTCAACCGAGGCCTTTGCAACCGGGGGAGGAGCATCTATGGCAAGAGGAAGAAGGCGGTAGATTTGGGAACCTCTATCACCGAAAGAGATTCATAAGGGTTGAAAGGATAATGAGGAGAGCAACGGCTCTTCGTGCTAGCGAAAGTATACAACCTCAACAGGTGGACCGATCGAACTTCCTGGGCCTCGAGCCGCTGTCGAACTGCTTCTTCATTCGTGTTAGGAGCATAGTGTCACAGCTGGGGGTAATCCCTCCGCAAAATAAGAGAGCCCAACGTATTGATTAATGAAGATCTTCTCTTGGAACGTCAGAGGGCTAGGGCGCCCTGAGAAGAGGCATGTGTCATGTACGCAATTATCGAGGCTGGCGCATATATATTCCTTCTCCAGGAAACTAAACTGTCTTGGGGAGCTGAGGAGTTCAGGAGGCAGATTGATGGTGATGGCAAATTCTATCTTGCAGAGCTGAATACGCAACGCAATTCGGGGGGCTTACTGACGGGCTGGAATAAAGACGTGTTCGACCTGGTGAATGTGATGCCTGCCGAGAACTGTCTGACAGTGAAGCTAAATAGGAGAAAGGATGTTGTGGCTCAGTTTATCACAAACGTGTATGGTCCTACGCCGGGGAGCGTGAGGGGTCCCCTGGCGGTTGAATTGGAACAATTGGGGTCCGTCTGTGCGTCTGGAGTGTGGCTCGTGGGGGGGGGGGGACCTCAACGTTACGCTCCTGCCGGATGTCCGTCCTCTACGATGTGGTGGTGGTGACCCTGGCTCGGAGGCCCTCCGCCAGGTAGTTCATACGCTTGGCTTGCACATTATCGATGCTGCAGGTTGTTCGTTCACTTGGCGGAATGCTCGCTCTCGGTCCAGATTGGATCGGTCCCCCTTATCTGCGGATGGGGCGACAACTTTATCCTTTGCGAGGGCTTGGGCGCTCCCAAGGACGTTCTCAGATCACACACCAATCATCTGGCACTCTGGGAAAGAAACACAAAGTAGATACTTTTTCCGGTTCGAGCGGAGCTAGCTTTTAGAGAGCGGTTTCAAAGAGGAGGTGCGAAAGCTATGGAACGAATGGAGCCCGACGGCCTCGGCGGTGGGTAGGTTAGTGACAAAGCTACAATTGCTCCGGGCGTACCTTATCAGCGTCGGGAAAGAGGTTAGGAACAAAAGAAAAGCAAGGAGAAAGGTTGCTCAGTCTGGCGTGGCAAGGCTGGATGTGGGATGACGAAAGGGGCCTAACCGAGGAAGAAATACGTGAGAGGACAGGATATATGGATGATTAACTGAATGAAGACAAGAAAGATGAGATTGAATGGAGGCAGAGAACCCATCAGAGATGGCTTAAAGAAGGAGACACAAACAGGAAGTTTTTTCACGCTATGGCCTCGGGGAGGCGAAGAAGGAATTTCCTTCAAGAGGCGCAGATTGGAGACACGAGGTTTGCTGGGGAGGAGAACACTGGGAGGGCATTGAAGAACCATTTCGTCAATGCCTCAAGGAGGAGGAACAATGATGGATGGGGGTGGATGGGAAGAGGCGTTCAAACCCTGTCCAATGAGCAAGCGCAAGCACTTATCTCACCATTCTATGAGAAGGAGGTCAAAAGGGCGGTCTGGGGGCTGAACGCTGATGGCGCCCCTGGACCAGATGGGTTCAAGTGTTATTCTATCGGGAATTTTGGGATTTGGTGAAAGGCGACGTTATCCAAACGGTGAATGAATTCATGGAGGGCAATCAGGGCTTCGAGAAGATCAACAGGGCGTTACTCTTTCTCCTTCCCAAGAAAGAATCGCCTCTTAATGTTGACGATTTCTGGCTGATAGCTTTATCGAATGGCATGTACTTGATTGTGGCAAAGATTCTAGCTAATAGGCTGAAGTCGGTGATGGGCTCGGTGGTGTTACCTAGGCAGTCGGCTTTCATTGCTGGTAGGCAGATGGCGGACGGGCTGGTGAAAGGAGCTGTTTGGAAATAGGACTATACTAAGGAATATGATTGTGTAGATTGGAAGTTCTTGTGGTCTTCCTTGCAGAAGAGGGGTTTCCTTGACTTATGGATTGACTGGATGAAGCAATGCATAACCACCTCCTCCTTCTCCATCCTGGTCATTGGCAAGCCTGAGGGTGGGTTCTTTCAGCCCCAACGGGGTGTACGCCAAGGGTGCCCACTGGCACCTATGTTGTTTGTGCTGGCCGCGGATGCGCTGGCTGTGCTACTCAAGTAGGCGGTTAGCAGTGGTTGGTGTGAGGGCTTCTGGATGGAGAATATCTCCATCCCGATACTCCAATATGCGGATGATACTTTATTGTTCCTCGGTGGGTTGCCGGAGCAAATGGCCAACACGACAAAGATTGTGCAGATTTTCAATAGCTTATCGGGGCTGCAGCTTAACAGACAAAAGTCGACGCTGGTGCCCTTCCACCTGGAGGGGGCCGAGCGCGCAGAGCTTGAGAGAATCACACGATGCGGCTGCAGCGAGTTACCAATCCCATACTTGGGACTGCCTTTAGTTGCGGGGAAAATGAATAAGTCGGATTGGGACGACATGGTACAGAAGATGGAACAAAGGCTGGCTGGTTGGAAGGCGATAACGCTTTCGGGGGGGGGGGGGGGTAAGCTGATACTCATGAAACATGTCCTTGCGACGATCCTGATATTCTTCTTCTCGACTCGAATGATGCCGGTCGGGGTCCGGAAAAAGGTCGAGGCTCTGATGAGAAGATTCTTTTGGTCGAATGGTCAGAATTATAGGACAAGAATGCACCTGGTTAGTTCGGAGGACGCACCAAGGGGTACGATGAAGGGGGCCTTGGCGTGCGGGACATCGAATGCATGAACATGGCCGTGATTGCTAAGTGGGCCCTTCGGATCTGGGGCCCAGCGAATTGCCTCGCGGTGGCTTTGATTAGAAAATTGTATGGAGTTAAAAGTGTGGTGAGCGCGGAAAGGAAGTACTATCAGTCGACACTTTGGTTCGGTATTCGTAACGTATTGCCGTTGCTGGCTCCGAAACTGCTTCCTTGCGTGGGAGATGGCAAGGTCTTCGATTTTTGGCAGGATGACTGGACTGGGGAAGGCTCCTTGGCGAATAGGTTCCCACGGCTATATGCTTTAGCATCTATAAGGGACTGCATGCTCCTACAAGCCGCTGACTCTGGGAACTAGATGTCGGCTTTTGTTACTGAGTTATCGGCCAGGCGTTTGGAGGAGTTCATTCGTATGGTGGGGGAAGTTTCTCCTCCGTGCCCTTTCACTGATGACCGGGATTACTTCCGATGGGGCGAGGCTGGCCAGTCGGTTTTGAAACTTTATAAGGAGTTGCGGGCTGATTATACTGAACGCAATGTTCAGGAAATCATCCGAGTATACCGCATACTCGACCGTATACTCGTACTCGGAAGCCTTGGCGCACCGAGTATGGTCAAATCGGCATCCAGGCGGGCCAGGCCGCATACTCGGTCGAGTATACCGTATATGCGGCCGTTTATGCGGTTGATTTTCGAATAAACTTTTTTTAAAACCTTAACCTAAATTCGGACATCCGACTTAATGCACTTTCAATTGATGTTTTTGCTCACTTGACTCTATTATCCCAATAGTTTTGTTCCATGTACCTTCAATTCTTTATTATTATAATCAATAATATAATATTTAGAGGATATTAACATGATATTAAAAATTTATTTATATTTTTAATAATAAAAAATACTAAACCGCATAAAACCGCATACTCCCCGCATACTCTCCCGTATACTGCATACTCTCTATGTAGTGACCCCTCCGACTGAATACCGCATACCGCCTTCCTGAACATTGACTGAACGTGATACAAACATGTGCCAAGATCTCAGAATCGTGTGGGCAGCCTGTGTGCCGGACATAGTCAAGTTGTTCCTGTGGTGCCTAAGAAGAGGCCGACTTCTGGACAAGGCGAGGAGCAGATTGTTCCACTTGGATGACACATCGTGCGACCGATGCAACGATGTGTTTCAAGATTCCTACTATATGTTCTTCAAATGCCCCGCATCGATACGGGTTTGGAGTGAGGCTGGGTGTGAATGTGTGGCGATTGGTTGCTTGGAGGACTTCTGGAACTCTGTCAGACAGATGGGGAGCATCTCGTACGCTGATTGCACCAGGCCTTTCGCGGTGCTGTGGTGCATTTGGGTAGCTATAAAGGAAGTTATCTTCAACAACCACACGTTTCACTATGAAAATGTTGTCGGGCATTTAAATTCTATGTATCGCCTCTGGCTCACTATGTAAAGTTCGATAATTTTTACTTAACATAATAGGCGTCACGGGGTATCCTGCACATGGATACCACCCTCTTTTCATAAAAAATCTATATCCTCTGGTAGTACTTTTCAACATCAATCATCTTCAACTATGGCGGCGTCACGTGGTCGAGGCAAGCATACATATATCTGGCAGGGGGAGTCCCGACTGCGATAGAGGAGGGGGTGGTCGACCTCGTTAACCGTGCACCTACTGCCACATGACATGACACTGAGGAAACCTGCTATTCTAAGCATGGGTTTCCTGCGTCAGCCAGAGTTGCAGAGCAGACACAACAGACTGGGAGTTCATCACATGCATCTGATCAGAGATTTGACGGGCTTGTAGCACGACTGATAGAGATTATGCCTGGCACGTCTAGATCTACTAAGTACTAGCTCTCCTTTAGGATCCTCAGAGGTTGCTGCCTCAGCATCTGCATCTACATCAGGTATATAATATGCTTTTACTAGTTGCTACAGGGCAGATCTATCGGAATGGATCATGGATTCCGGTGTATCCCATCATCTCTGTGGTGATAGAGGTCAGTTTAGCGTTTTTCATCCTACTTAGCCTGGACGATCGGTTGTGATAGCAGATCACATTCCCCCATCACTGGTCAGGGGGAGGTGTAGTTGACTTCTATATTGAGGCTTCCGAATGTTCTCTATGCTCCTGAATTTCCTATGAATTTATTATCAATTAGTCAAATCAACAGAGATTTACATTGTCGTGCCATCTTTGATCCATCTGCTCTTGTGTTTTAGGACATACTTACGTCAGAGTGATTGGAACTGACCGTGAGCAAGGGGGTCTTTACAGACCAGTGCAGTCTCCGTATGTTGGCGCCTCTTCTTCTCTCTGCACTGGATATGTTTCTCCATATATGTGGCATCTGCGATTTGGTCATCTTCCTCTGCAAAAGCTGATTCATGTTCTTCCTCAGATCCTATGATGCAATTATTTCCAAATTGATAGGGCAACCCGAATTGAAGAAAAGGCTGATTTGGGATTTTTTTAAATTAGGGATTTCCATCCTTAATTAGTTATTTTAATTAGTTTATTTATTTAAATAAAAGAGATCGTGTGTGATCTCCAATTAGTTGGTCAATTTTAAATTTGAATTAATTAAGTGCCCCGTCCATTAGGAGTTGGAACGCTGGTGGAGAGCGAAGGCGAATGTGGGTGAAGTGTCCGAGGTTCCCTGAAAGAAGATGGAGAGCTCGACAAGTGCAGCGGGAGGTGGTCGTGCGGCTTGGGGCGATGTGAAGGGAAATTGGGCGCTGCGCGGGGTTGGTGGTAGTGCTGAAGGCGGCAAGGATCGTGAAGAGGGGTCTGGGGAATGGGTGCAGGTCTCTCACAGGAAGCCTGGGAAGCGATGCTTCAGGTGCGGCGAGCGTGGTCACGTTGCGTCGGCTTGCGGGCACCCCGCGAGATGCTATGGGTGCGGAAGAGTTGGTCACCGAAAGGATTCCTGTTGGTTCGGTCCTGGTCGGGGCATCTCTTTTTCTCGCAGGGAAGATCTTTCGGTCAGCCGTAGGGGGGGGGGACGGGAGCCATGCCGGCTTACTCGACACCTTTCGATGGGAGGGGGACGCGCTCGGTTGCTCAGGTGGTGGAAGGTTCTCGTGTGACTGCTGGTTCGGCTGGCGTTGATAGAGCCGAGTTGGGCCTCGTTGCTGAATCGGTGAAGCTGGATGTGGTTGGGGGGGCCAGCCCTTTTCTTGGTGGTTTGCATGGGAGGGCGGGTTCGGATGAGGGTGCTTTGCATGGGAGGGTGATGAAGGGGGGAGATGATAGCGGGGCGTTTGTGGGGGTTGCTCTTCGAAAAGGCGTCGCCTGGAACGATGTGAGATCTCATTTGCATGGTTTCTTGGGTCCACTCTTTGCTGGGGACTTCGTGCCTTTGGATGCTGCAGGATGCTATGTTCGTGGCCTTTCCCCGGATCAACGGGAAAGGCTTATTGTGAGTGGTGCAACTGAAGACGTATTCTGGAGGGCTATGCGATTTGCGAATGGAGTTTGGTCGAACGTCGAGGTGTGTGTTGCGGAGGTGCGAGGAGTACCGTTCCTCTCTCGGAATGTTCACTGCCTCAGCAGGGCTCTTCGGCGTTGGGGGGAGGTTCTTGCGGTCGTGGAGGATGGTCTCAAGCCTAGCTCGGACTGGAGGAGCACGCGGGTATTGATGGAGTGCAGCAAGAGGCTTCTTGACGACGCGATTGGTAAGGTCTTCTTTGAGTCCCTGAAGGTTGGTCGTTTCTGCTTTCGTGTGGAGCTGTCATTCATCGAGCCACCGCTCCGCCGACGGTGGCGCTCTCCGGTGGCCTTGGCCTCGAGACCGACGGTCCCATGGGTTGGTGAGGTCGCCTCGTCTTCTGGACGCCATGTGGCACTGCATGGGGGCTCGTCCGAAGAGTCACCCATAATGATGGATTTTCCGCGTCCCTTCAGGGTGCAATCTCGGGTGTCGTGCATCTCCTCTGTAAGAGAGGGTTGCTTGATGGGATGGCGTCCGAGGTTGATTTAATTTTCCGGTCTCGTTCGTGGCAGTTGGACCGTGCTTTCCAAATTCGCTACGGGTTCGTGGTCGGGTCAGATTGCGGTGGACTTAGGCGGGGCTTTTGGATTTCAGATCATGGATAAGGGCGGGAGCTACCCGTGATTCAGTTATCTTCTCTGTGTCGGATTCGGGTACGGCCTGCTGTGCCCCTTCGGAGGAGGCGGATTCCCGTTCGAAAGTGATTCCACCCTCCGGTTGCGATTTACCCATTTTGGGGTCACATGTCTTCTCGGGAGGAGATTCGGGCCCGGTTGTTGTTGCGCGCAGCAGGCCCTTTTTGAACCCTCTTCTCCTGGACGAAGGCGGCTCGTCTATGCTGATCTCCTCTCCAAAGATCTTCAGGGGCTATCCCAGTCATGGACATTGCTGGTGATTTGGGGAGCCTTTCTGACAGGAGGTCGGGGAAAAGATATCGAAGGTGGAGCAGATCTCGGGCGGGGTCCTCGCAAAAGCATACCTGTGCGACTTTGAGAGAATCCGTGGCGGAGGCGGCTGGTCTCATTCTCATTGGGGTCGTCCGCAGATGTCTTAATAAAGATCCTCTCCTGGAATGTGAGGAGATTAGGGGAGGCTGATAAGAGAAAGGCGTTGGGCTCTAGATTATCTGAGTGGTGTTGTGATATTGTTCTAATTCAAGAATCGAAGTTGAGGGGGATTGATGATGTCCTTTGGTGTTCCTTTGGTGCGGGTGCTTTGGATGAGTTTAGGGCGTTGGATGCGGACGGGGTGGCGGGGGTATGCTAATTGCGTGGAGATCGGCAACTTTTTCTTTCAGTTCAATGCTTGTGGGGAGGCATATGATTTCAGCTGTGCTGGTTAGGGGAACCACTGCCTTGCCGGTCGCTTTCACTTGCATTTTACAGCCCCTGCTGTCACATTAAGAGGAGCGAGCTATGGGATGATTTGCGTGATGCGGGCATTGCTTTTGAGGGGCTCCCTTGGCTCATTGGGGGAGATTTCAACGTTACGCTCCATTCGTCGGATCGTCCCCGGTCGAGGGGTGGCCGGGACCCGGGTTCCCTCAATTTTACTGAGGTGGTGGACTCGCTGGCCTTAGAGAATCTGGTGGCAAGTGATACTATTTACACTTGGAGGAACAATAGTTTCCCGTTCTAGGATTGATTGCTTCTTGTCTTCTGGGAAGATGATGGAGATGTTCCCTTGTTGCTCGATTTCCTCTAGGCCCCGTTCTTTTCGGACCATTTGCCAATTCTTTGGGACTCCAGTGAGGTCCCTTCAGTGAGGGGCCTCTTTAGATACGAGAAGTGCTGGATTCAGGAGGCGAGCTTCAAGGATATTGTGACTGTGCACTGGGCTCAATCGCGCTTTGTGGGGTCTGTGGGCCTGTGGCTTCCAGGTTGAATCAGAAACTTGTGTCGTTGCGGAAGAAGCTGGCTCTATTCAAGAGGGATTCGAGGTTGGCGAGAGTCGCGGCCAGGGCTGAGGCAGAGGATGTTATTGCGAAGTTTGATGTGGTGGAGAATGAAAGGAACTGATGCCTGGCGAGCTTCGTGAATATTCTCTTGCGCAGAAGCGTGTTGCGGCGGAGGACAAGAAGCGGGCTTCTGAATGGCGGCAGCGATCGAGGCTGAAATGCATCAAAGAAGGTGATGCAAACACGGCTTTCTTTCATAGTGTGGCTAGCGGAAGGAAGCGTAACAATGCGTTGCGGTCTATTTCCATTGATGGGTCGAGGTTTGTGGGGACAGAGAGATGGAGCATGCAATTGTTGAGCATTTCAAGAGCTTCACGGCGAGGCGCTCCCCGAGGACATGGCGGTGGCTGGGGCATGGGGCCCCATCCATTTCTGATGTGGATTGTGAGATGTTGACTCGGGCGATCTCCTTGGAGGAAACTAAAGCTGCCGTGTGGGACTTGAATGAAGATGGGTCCCCGGGCCCGATGGATTCTCCGTGGCGTTCTATCGAGATTTTTGGGAGGTAGTGGGGGAGGATGTTTTCGAGGTTGTTACCGAGTTCTGCAATGGGAATGCGGGGTTCGATCGGATTAATAGGGCCATCTTGTTGCTTATTCCTAAGTCCCCTGCGGCGGGGAATATTGAGGATTTTCCATCCCATCTCGATATCCAATGCCATCTATCTAATTGTCGCCAAGGTGTTGGCTCGTAGACTTGCTCAGGCCCTTGACTCGATTGTTTCTCCGGTCCAGGCCGCCTTTATTCGGGGCAGACAGATATCTGATTGCATTGCGGTGGCTTCGGAATTGTTTGCTGATTGGAAGAACACTGGTAGACAGGGAGTGCTATGGAAGATCGATTTTGCCAAAGCGTATGACAGCCTTGAATGGAGCTTCTTGTGGTCGGTTCTGAGAAGACGTGGTTTCCCTGAGCTATGGATTTCGTGGATGCGACGGTGCGGGACCACTGTGTCTTTCTCTGTTTTGGTTAATGGTCGTTTGGAGGGGGGTTATTTCCAGCCTAGAAGGGGGCTGCGCCAGGGGTGCCCCCTGACCCCTCTCCTGTTTTTCGTGGCCGCTGATGTCTTGGCTCGTATGGCTGACCGGGTCATAGATGCCGGGCTCTCGAAAGGTTTCTCTAAGGGGAACCTTTCCGTGCCCTTGCTTCAATTCGCTGATGACACCATTTGCTTCATAGAGGGAGGATTATCTGAGGTCTCCGGCATGGCGGTGACCCTTGATCTTTTTAGTGAGATGTCGGGTCTGTTTATGAATGTGAGCAAATCCAAGGTTATTCCTTTTGGGATGACGGAGGCGCGGGCAATCGAGTGCGGCCGGATTCTGGGGTCTCCTCCAGGCGAGCTTCCTATTGGGTACCTTGGTCTACCGCTGGTGGTTGGGAGGGCAAGGATTAGTGATTGGGTCGGTCGTCGAGAGGGTGGAGGCGGCCTTGCTGATTGGCGTGCAACCCTTCTTTCGAAGGGGGGCCGGCTTGTTCTTCTCAAAGCAGTGCTCTCCTCTATCCCGGTGTTCTTTTAGTCGAATCGTCGTATGCCGGTGGGGATCCGCAGGCGACTTGATAGATGTATGCGTAGGTTTCTGTGGGGAAGAAATGGTGAATCTGGGGTTGGAATTCATCTTGTGGCGTGGGATGAGGTGTCCAGGGGGAAACAAGAAGGGGGTTTGGGCGTGAGGTGTTTGGAGCTTGTTAATGATGCTTTCTTTCTCAAGTGGGCGAGTAGTGTCTGGGGCCAGGGTGGAAATTTCTTTACTGGCGTCTTGCGGGAGATCCATGGGGAGGGAAGGGCGGGGGAGGAGCGGGTTGGGGTGATTGGTGCTCAAATCTCGTTTTGGCGTGGTGTGCAGGAGGTCTTCGAAAGGCATAGATCGCTGTTTAAGCCTGTGCTGGGGAATGGAGAATCGTTTAAATTCTGGAAAGACAATTGGTTGGGAGGGGGTCCCTTGAATGTACGTTTCCCGCGTTTGTTTACTCTAGCGGCTGACAAGGATGCCTCAGTTGCCTCTTGCTGGGCGGATGGGTGTTGGTGTCCGCGCTTCATGGCGAACTTTTCGGATCAAAGGCTTGATGACTTTCTTTCCCTTCTCGACGCCCTCGGTGTTGCTGGTAGGCCTTCCGATTGGCGGGACCACTAGGCCTGGAGGGACGGCCCCTTCTCGACGCGTAAGGACTATGAGGCGTTGGCTCAACCACCGCTGGTGCGATCGGACATCTTGGTGCGTGATTGTTGCTTTTTCTGGAGGCTAAGGCTATCTGTGTGCCTTGGCTTCTTCTTATGGCTTTTCCGCAGGAGAAGGCTGTTGACAAGAGATCGCTGTGCTAGGTTCTTGGCCAATATCTCCAACCTCTGTGTGCTTTGCGATTCGGCAGTGGAAACCTTAGAGCATTTATTCTTCGAGTGCCCCACGGTAAGAGGGGTTTGGGAGGAATATGAAGTGGATTGGGTGAGAAAGGATGACATGGTGGCCTTCTGCGGCTCGTTGGTTCTTAACAGAAACAGAGATAGAAGGGAAATATTGATTCCAGTGGCGAGGCTTTGGTCGATTTGGCTTGGGAGAAATGAGGCCATCTTCTCAAGCCAACGCTTTTACAAGGAGAACGTGCTTATTCACAGTGCGAGATTGGTGGAGGAGTGGGGTGCGGTTTAGGACTCAACTCGTTTTTTTTGGTTTGTAGGAGGCTATGTTGCCTCTATGTACAGTTTTTTGTTATTTTTGTACACCCGTTTTCCTTTCCTTTTTATCTAATATATTGGGGTGAACACCGCTGAGTGTCTCCCCCTTGTTTTGACTTCAAAAAAATTTTAAATTTGAATTTGGAATTTCGAATTAGAGTTAAAATAGGATAGAGGTAGATTTGAATTTATATTCAAATCAATTAGAGTCAATTAGGATCGAGTGGGATTTTAAATTTGATTTGCTTTCTATTTTTGTAATTCCACCCCTCCTAGATAAAGGGGTTGGTAGTCTGTTGTAAGAAAATGTCACATTATATGAAGTTTTGAGATTTATCTCTCTCCCACTCTCGTCTCTTTCTCCCTCTCAACGTGTTCTTCAAGATTCCTGTCCAAAACCCCGCGTAGCCGACACGTTTTCTCCTTCTCCCTCCCTCTCTAAATTTCTTCCACCAAAATCGATATTTCCACCGTTGGATTTTTTTCATCTGCGTCAAGTGGTATCTGAGCATGGAAACCGAATCGTTCATACGATTCGACGATCCTGTCGAGTATTGGCGCTTGCAACTCGATCTGAGCTGTCTATCTCATGATCCGCATTCACGTTTACGCTCGAGGAAGTTCAAGTATCGCCTCCTATCAAGTTTCAAAGTCCAAGCATGGTTGGACGCACAAATCGAGAAAGAATCACTCGTGAACAACAAAAATCAGACCGACGACTCCCTGATTCAATGCGAGTTCGACCAAGAAAGTGAAGGTATTTTCAATTTCAATGAAGATTTTCTAGATACAATTGTTGTACAAGGAAGCAGCAAAGATTCGGGGCTCATATACAATGAGGATCCCGCAGAGGAAGAATACGAATTTGTCGATTTTCTCGCAGCCAAACTTGCTGTACATGAAGATGCAGAACCGATATACGACGAAAGCATCATGGAGGAGTTGGTAGATCTCCATGCAGGGGTCCTTTCTATTGCAGCCCAAGAAGCACGTGCTTCACCACTACCGCCGCCGCCTGTGCCAGGCTCGACCACGACGTCGCCACCGGTCGAACAACTCATGCATGTGCGCAGCCTCCGCCAGTCACGCGCCTGCTCTCCGGCTTGCCACCATGCACGCGGGACCTGTGTAGCACCTGTGTGTCTCCCCCACCATCCGCGTGACCGCCCCTGCGGTAGTCACCGCCGCCGCCAACGTCGGGGTTCCCTCCTACACCATCATCGCCGTCGAAGGACTATCTTAGCCCCATGCGCCAGCATCCCAGGTCGAGCTCGCTGCTCCAAGCGACGCCTGTTGATGCAACACGGAATTGACAAATAGGGTTGAATTTTATCCGTTAATTTTATTTATGTTTTGAGTCGTTGCATTTTTTATTTAAATAAAGAGATCGCGTGTGATCTCGAAATTAGTCAATTAATTATAGATTTGAATTTCGAATTTTGAATTAGAGTCAAATTAGGATAATTTGAATCTCGATTCAAATCAATTAAGATCGAGTTAGATTTTATTTTCGATTCACTTTCTATTTTTGTAATTCCACCTCTACTATATAAAGAGGTTGGTAGCCTATTGTAAAAGAAAGTTCAGATTAAATGAAAAATTGAGTTTATCTCTAGTCTCTCTCTCTCTCTCTCTCCCTTGACGCGTTTCTTCGCGATTCCTCTCCCAAGTCCCGCGCAACCGACACGTTATCTTCTTTCTCATTCCCCTCTCTATATTTCTTCCACCAAAATTATTTTCTCTACCGTTGCAAAATTTCCGTTTGCATCAAGTGGTATCAGAGCATGGAAATCGAATCGTTCTTACCATTCGACGATCCCGTCACCTCTTGGAGGATGCAATTCGATCTTAGCCTTCTCTCCCATGGCTCACACGTGTATTCGCGATAACAAAAGTTCAAGCGATGTCTTGTATCAAACATTAAAGTCCAAGAATGGTTGGACGCGACAATCAATGAGGATTCGCTCGACGACAACAAAATTCAGATCATCGAAGATGCTGTGCATGAAAATGAAGGTACTTTCATTCCGAATGAAGATTTATTTGATACAACTATTGTGCAAGAAGAAAAGGACCAAGGGCCCATCTTCGACGAAGATCCCGCGGACGAGGAATACGAAAACCTCGATTTTTTTACAATCGATGTTGCTGTCCAGGAAACAAAAAAGGCAGAAAATAAAGATTTGGGGCCCATATTCGATGAAGATCATGAGGATGAAGAAATTGAAATTCTGGATTTATTCTCATCTAAAATTCCTGGCCCGAAAGCCATGTTATTGCTGTTACCAACGCAACCATGTGCCGTTGTTGACTCTCTTCCAGACACCTCTAGCATAGTCGTCGGTTACTCCCTCCCTAGAAATGACGTTGGTTCCACCACCATCAACTCCGACATAGCTTCATCATCAAAAGGTTCGAAGGCCTTGAACACGCAGTCTGGGTCGAAACGTCCCTTGCTTGCGCAAGGGCCGCCGCCTCCCAAGCTCGTGCGCTTCCTCTCATGCACAACTTGTGCAGCCGCGTTGACGTCGCATTTCCGCGGTCACGCTTTGCTGACGTTGCTTGCGTGGATGCAACAATCACCATCTCGCCGCTACCATTGTCGACGTTCTCTCCTTCGACACCAACACCGTCGAAGCACTAGCCCCATGCGCCTCTCAGCCCCCCGCACTAGCACTGCGAGTAGAGCTCGCCATCGCCAATCCACACGATGCTCGCGTCGCCAGCAGTTCCCATTAGGATGTCGCCGCCCGTGTCCATCCTTCCCAGACACTTGTTGCCGCCTCTTATCTTGGGAGCCAGAAAACCTAACGAGGGTTTCAATTGAATCCCCTAGAAGAGGGGATGAGATATTTTGGGAATATTACAAGCAACCCCCTCCTCACAAGAAATTTTATTAAAAGGGTCAATTGAAGCATAAGTTATGTTATGAATGTATTTTAAGTGAAGGGGTAGAACATTTGCAGCCATGCCCCTTGGTGGAAAGAAATTACAAACGTAACATGGAAAATGAGCAAAATTGAGGATTTTTGCTCAACCAATCCAGATGGGATTCTCCACCGTTGGAACGAAGATCGAGAAATTCGTCAGGAGACGAATTTTTCAAGCGGAGGAGAATTGATGCAGCACGGAATTGACAAATAGGGTTGAATTTTATCCGTTAATTTTATTTATGTTTTGAGTCGTTGCATTTTTTATTTAAATAAAGAGATCGTGTGTGATCTCGAAATTAGTCAATTAATTATAGATTTGAATTTCGAATTTTGAATTAGAGTCAAATTAGGATAATGTAGATTTGAATCTCGATTCAAATCAATTAAGATCGAGTTAGATTTTATTTTCGATTCACTTTCTATTTTTGTAATTCCACCTCTACTATATAAAGAGGTTGGTAGCCTATTGTAAAAGAAAGTTCAGATTAAATGAAAAATTGAGTTTATCTCTAGTCTCTCTCTCCCCCTTGGCGCGTTTCTTCGCGATTCCTCTCCCAAGTCCCGCGCAACCGGCGCGTTATCTTCTTTCTCATTCCCCTCTCTATATTTCTTCCACCAAAATTATTTTCTCTACCGTTGCAAAATTTCCATTTGCATCACCTGTGCCGACTACAACTCCCACCGCGACGGCGTCATCTCCGTTACCGCATGGGGAGTGAAACCCTAGCCACCTTTTTGAAGAAACTCCCAATCGAGAGAAATGAATCCCTGAAGTTTAGGGATAAGAAATTGCTTTCGTTTCCAAAGGGGCTGATTTGGAAAAATTGATACCAACTCCGTCACAAGACATTTTGTATAAATGGCCAATTGGAGGGTAAATTATGTTATTGGTGTATTTTAAGTGAAGGGGTAGAACATTTGCAGCCATGCCCCTCGATGGAAAGAAATTACAAACGTAACATGGAAAAATTGAGGATTTTTGCTCAACCAATCCAAATGGGATTCTCCATCGTCAGAACGAAGATCGAGCAATTCGTCAGGAGACGAATTTTTCAAGCGGAGGAGAATTGATGCAATTATTTCCAAATTGATAGGGCAACCCGAATTGAAGAAAAGGCTGATTTGGGATTTTTTTAAATTAGGGATTTCCATCCTTAATTAGTTATTTTAATTAGTTTATTTATTTAAATAAAAGAGATCGTGTGTGATCTCCAATTAGTTGGTCAATTTTAAATTTGAATTTTGAATTTCGAATTAGAGTTAAAATAGGATAGAGGTAGATTTGAATTTATATTCAAATCAATTAGAGTCAATTAGGATCGAGTAGGATTTTAAATTTGATTCGCTTTCTATTTTTGTAATTCCACCCCTCCTATATAAAGGGGTTGTTAGTCTGTTGTAAGAAAATGTCAGATTATATGAAGTTTTTAGATTTATCTCTCTCCCTCTCTCGTTTCTTTCTCCCTCTCAACGTGTTCTTCACGATTCCTGTCCAAAACCCCGAGTAGCCGACGCGTTTTCTCCTTCTCCCTCCCCTCTCTAAATTTCTTCCACCAAAATCAATATTTCCACCGTTGGATTTTTTCATCTGCGTCAAGTGGTATCAGAGCCCACTTATCAGTACGAGGCTTGCTCCACTTATCAGTACAAGGCTTGCCAACTTGGGAAGCATCATCGGTTCACTTTCCAGAGTCATCAGGGTCCAAGTAGTCATAGTATGTTTGAGTTACTCCATTTCGATATTTGAGGTCCTAGTCGTGTCCCAGATCATCAGTGATACATATTTTATCTTGTTGCAGTTGATGAGTTTTCTCGATTGTCTTGGGTTTTTCTTCTTAAGAACTGGTCCTACTATTCAGTCTTTTATTAACGAAATAAATAATATTTTTCTGCAAAAGTCAAGTTCATACGCTCTGATAATGCACTAGAATTTTGCAGTACCCGGGTTTCTCAATTTCTTAAGTCTCTTGGTATTGTGCATCAGACATCATGTGCATATACTTCCCAATAGAATGGGGTGGTCGAAAGGAAACACCATCATCTTTTGGATGTTACCAGAACTCTTTTCATTCAGAGTCGTGCTCCTCATTCCTATCGGGGAGATGCGGTTCTAACTGCTTGTTACTTGGTAAATCGTATGCCTTTTTCGGTGCTAGGGGAGAAGATCCCATTCTTGATTGCATTTCCCGAGATGGATCTTTTCTCGCTTACGCCTCGTGTTTTTGGTTCTGTAGCGTTTGTTCATCAACTCTCTCCTGGTCTTGACAAGTTCTTTCCCAAACCTGTCAAATGTGTGTTTGTTGGGTATTGCAAAACCCAAAAGGGATATCACTGTTTTGACCCTGTTCGACGAATGTACTATGTTAATGCTGATGTCACATTCTTTGAGTCCATTATGTATTTTTCTCCCACATGTGACATGCTTACTCCTTCAGAGGATGGAGAAGAGATCTATATGCCTCCTGCTCTGTCATTACCGTGTTCTACTCCATCACCACCGTCCTCTCCATCCCCGCCACCACCACCACCACTCCCACCACCGCCTTCACTACGATATCTTATTTTCTTTCCACAGGTTTACTAGCGAAGGCCCCATGCTCATGCGCCTCCTCCATCATCCAGCACGCCCAAGATATGCACTGAGCATTTGAGTTCTTCTAATGGCACATGTGATTTGCATGTACAAACTAAGGTACAGGGTGCAGATTCTATCTCTACTACTCATGCTGAGGATCTGGATATGCCTATTGCACCTTGCCAGCAGAAACGTGCATGCAATATGCACCCTATTGGTTCTCATGTTTCCTTGGAGCGTCTTTCCAAAGACTTTCGATATTTTGTTGTGGGGTTGTCTGCTGTAGAGATACCACGATCATATCAGGAGGCATTGCAAAACAATCATTGGCATCTGGTTATGGAGGAGGAGATGGCGGCTTTACAGTCACAAGGTACGTGGAGTGTGGTTCATGCTCCACCAGGTGCGTATGTTGTTGGAAGCAAGAGAGTATTTACTGTGAAGCATCACGCTGATGATACCGTAGACATATACAAGGCCAGGCTGGTTGCTCGTGGGTTCACCTAGACCTATGGAGTGGATTATCAGGACACCTTTTCTCCTGTCGCGCGTCACTCTACCTTGCGGATACTTATTGCTGTTGCTGTGGTACGTGATTGGCCACTTTTCCAGTTAGATGTCAAGAATGCTTTCTTGTATGGTGATTTGCAGGAAGAGGTTTACATGCAGCAACCATCTGGGTTTGCTGCTGAGGGGGAGTCAAGTATGGTGTGCCGTCTTCATAAGGCTATATATGGCCTTAACAGAGTCCGAGGGCTTGGTTTCAAAAGCTCTCAGAATTGATTGAACAGAAGAGGTTTGTCAGATCTACTGCAGATCATACTCTCTTTGTAAAGAGACACCAGAGAGGTATTGTAGTCGTTCTGGTTTATGTTGATGATATTGTTATCACTGGCAGCGATGAACATGGCATTCAAGCAGCCAAGGATTTCCTTGGACATCGGTTTGTTACCAAGGACCTTGGCACGCTTCGTTACTTCCTTGGCCTGGAGTTTGCACGAAATTAGCAGGGTATAGTTATGACATAAAGGAAGTATGTTACTGATTTTCTATCTGAGACGGGTATGATAGAATGTAGGCCAGCTACTACACCAATGGATCATAATGTGAAGCTCAATGATGATGAATCTGAGGAGGTAGGAAAGAGAGAGAGCTAGTAGGGAAATTATTATAATGTTACTATTAGCATGCCTGATATATCTTTCGCTGTGAGTAGAGTAATTTAATTCATGGAGTAACCTAGGCAGGCGCACATGGATGTAGTATTCACGATCTTGAGATATCTGAAGTTGTCTCCAGTTGCAGGTCTTCTGTTTAGGAGAGATACGTTTCTCTCAGTTACAGGCTGTGCAGATGCGTATTATGCTGGGTGTTCTAAAGACAAGAAGTCTACTTTAGGCTTCATTGTTTTTGTTGGCAGCTCATTGGTCTCATGGAAGAGTAAGAAACAAAATGTTATTGCTCGATCTAGTGCGAAATCAGAATATAGGATAATGGCCCTAGGTAGTACGGAGATGATGTGGGTCAAATCTGTCTTGACCGATTTAGCGATTGGAGTGCCTCTTCCTATGCATCTCAAATGCGATAATCAAGCAGCCTTGTTCATAGCTAATAATCCAGCATTTCACGAAAGGACAAAGTACATTGAGGTGGACTGTCATTACACTCGTGATTGGATCCAAAAGGGGCTTATCTCAACGTCTTATGTAGCGTTAAGAGATCAGATTGCGGACATGTTTACTAAAGCTCTTGCAAGAGGTTCTTTTCATCACGGTTGTTCCAATCTGAGCATGATATATATATATATATATATATATGCGCTCCAGCTTGGGGGGGAGTGTTATGATATTGATGCATCATAAAATTAACATATAGGACTTGATATTTTTATTCACCAATTTTATTTACGTTTATTGAGTCGTCGCATTTTTTTTTAAAATAAAGAGATCACGTGTGATCTCAATTTAGTTGGTTAGAGTCAAATTAGGATAAGTTTGATTTGAATTTAGATTTTGGTTTCTATTTTTGTAATCTCATCTCTCCTATATAAAGGGATGATGGCCTATTGTTTTGAAATAGTTCAGTTAATATGAAAATTTGAGATTTATCTCTCTTCCTCTCTCATCTCTTTCTCCCTCTCAACGTGTTCTTCATGATTCCTCTCCAAAACCCCGCGTCGCCGACGCGTTTTCTCCTTCTCCCTCCCTTCTCTAAATTTCTTCCACCAAAATCAATATTTCCACCGTTGGATTTTTTTCATCTGCGTCAAGTGGTATCAGAGCATGGAAACCGAATCGTTCCTACGATTTGACGATCCTGTCGAGTATTGGCGCTTACAACTCGATCTGAGCCGTCTATCTCATGATTCACATTCACGTTCACGCTCGAGGAAGTTCAAGTATCGCCTCCTATCAAGTCTCAAAGTACAAGAGTGGCTGGGCATGCTAATCGATTGTTCGTCAACGACAAAAATCAGAATGATGCACCTGCTGTTCAACCTGATTTAAACCCAAAAAACGGAGGTATTTTCATACAAGACATATATTCTATTGATACAACTTCGATACAAAAAGAAAAGGAAGACTTGGCACCCATCTACGACGAAGATCCTAGGGGTGAAGAACTGTATTTTGTCGATCTGTTTGCGATCGAAGTTGCTGTCCCTATTGTCCAGAAGGTCGTAGATCAAACCATGGTCAATGTCGTGGCTCTAAGGACCCCTCTGGCGCCTCTGCCTCCAGGACCCACACCCTCGCTGCACGCAACCCAAGAGGAATGTACCTCGCTGCCACCACCGTCAACAGCACCGGACTCGACCGCCGCATCCCCCCTTCGCGCGACCATCAACTGGGAACGACTCCCCCTCGCGCGAGGCTGGTGCAACCACGACGCGAGGCGTGCTCATCTTCCCCCAGCCCCGCGCGCCAGCACTAACCGACCGACACTAGTACTTTATCCCAATATTATTGTCATTTCGTCCATCTTGGAGCAGCCCCACAGAACAGAAAATCACTGCGAGCGTCGCTTGAAAGATAGCTGCCACCTCCTCCATCCGATGGGTTGCTCCCATGGTGGCCACACCTCGTGCACGGTATGTACGCCAGTTGGGTGCCGCCTCCGTGGCAGACACTGCCGTTGCCAGCCACGGTATCCGATCCCAGGTTGCCAACACCGTTGTAAACGCATCTTCAACCCTGCAAGGTGCACACGACTCCTCCCAACCCAGCGAACCAGCACCCCCGATCGAACTGGCCGCCGCCGCTCCACACGTCGACTGCTTCTTCCACCTCAGTGCGCCGTCGTCGAGATTTGAGAGGGAGAGAAAGCCTAACAAAGGTGGGGAATGCCTCCTCAATCGGATCCCCTAAATTGAGGGGTGGGATATTTTGGAAATATTACAAGCAACCCCTTCCTCACAAGAAAATTTATTGAAAGGACCAATTGAAGACCAAATTATGCTATTGCTACATTTTAAGTGAATGGGTAGAATATTTGCAGCCATACCCCTCAGTGGAAGAAATTACAAACGTAACAGTGAAAAGAAATCAAATTGGGGAGAAATCAATCCACCAATTCAGATGACATTCTCCACCTACGGAACGAAGATAAAGTAATTCGTCAGGAGACGAATTTTTCAAGCGGAGGAGAATTGGTGCAGCATAAAATTAACATATAGGGCTTGATATTTTTATCCGCCAATTTTATTTACGTTTATTGAGTCATCGCATTTTTTTTAAAATAAAGAGATCACGTGTGATCTCAATTTAGTTGGTTAGAGTCAAATTAGGATAAGTTTGATTTGAATTTTGATTTTGGTTTCTATTTTTGTAATCTCATCCCTCCTATATAAAGGGATGTTGGCCTATTGTTTTGAAACAGTTCAGTTAATATGAAAATTTGAGATTTACCTCTCTCCCTCTCTCGTCTCTTTCTCCCTCTCAACGTGTTCTTCACGATTCCTCTCCAAAATCCCGCGTAGCCGACGCATTTTCTCCTTCCCCCTCCCCTCTCTAAATTTCTTCCACCAAAATCAATATTTCCACTGTTGGATTTTTTTCATCTGCGTCAGATATTTATGTTATTGTCTCCATTTTCCTGTATTATTTATTTCTATTGTCCTGTTTATATAATTTACTGTGAAGATATTTATGTTTTCCATATTCCATATGTATCTATTTCCTATTTTTTAGTTTTGTTTTCCACTTTATGTAATTTACCCATAGGCCTCTCTACTATATAAGAGAGCCTAGGGTTCTCAGAAATAAACAACGCTCTTATTTTTTCCAACATGGTATCAGAGCGACGGTCCTAGACCGGAGCTCTCGATTCCCCAAAACCCTAACCCTACCTCCAGCCCTGCACTCCTTACGCTCTGCCGCCGCCGCCTCGCGCACGCACATCCGCCGCACGCACGCCACTGCCCAGTGCACCGCGGCCTCGTGCATCTCCCCGGCAGGCCTCGCGCGCACGTCTCGCGCGCACAGCCGGTCTCGCGCACACAACGCCTCCTCGTGCGCTCCCTTGCGCACCTCCTCGAGCGCCTCCTCGTGCGCTCCCTCGCGCACCTCCTCGCGCGCCTCGCGCGCTTGCCCAGTTTTTCATGTGCGGCACCCCAACAAGCTACTATTGAACCTTCTAGGGCGTGAGGGTGAGCGTGCAACTGGGTTAACACGCCTCTCATGCTCCGTGCTTAGGAACTTCGTTAGTTGGTCGATGGGTTGGTGTGCATGAGTCTACACGTGCACCCAAACCCATATATGTCCGTATAGACATACAAACTTTGGTTTCCTGCACCCGTAGCAGTCTTCTTCCAGCAATATGTCTGAAAGCAAGGTCGATGTACCCGCCATTGGCGCATTCAGAGGTCCAACGCCTATTGTGAAAATGGACGGGACAAATTTTGAGCTCTGGGCTATCCAGTTCATGAGCCTGATGAAGTCGAATGGTAAGAAGCATATCCTTATCGAAGAGGAGCCGGTGGAGAAGACTAGGGTGAATGCCTCGTGGGAGGCGGACGATGCGTATGCCAAAGTCTGGCTATCTGGGACATTGACGATAGAAATCGCCAACGATGTATTGCATCAGCCCACGACCAAGGCTATGTGGGATATTCTAGTGGCGACATATTCGCAGGCGCGAAATGAGGCCAAGATACTTCAATCGCAACATGATATTTTTACAGTTAAACACAATGGGCGTCCCCTTCACTCACTGTACACATCCCTACGAGGAATGTTTGAGAAACTCCATAGCTTCATGCCGTTGACGGCCACTCCTGAGCAGCAGAAGACATACAGGAATGCTACCATGGTAGGTGTATTTCTGGCTGCCCTTGATCCAGAGTACGATGTTGCCCGGTCTCAGATTCTTGCTGACGCCACTATTCCTCCTATGGAGGAAGCTTTCCGCCGACTGAGTCGAATCACTGTCCCAAGCTCGACTAGTAGCCAGACACCGTCAACGATGGCCGTCTCCAGAGGAAGAGGTGGCTCCTCTACTTTTCGTGGTCGTGACCCCCGGGGTCGTGGGGGTCGGATTCGTCAACCATGCAATTATTGTCGTCGCCCTGGCCACTCCGAGGATACATGCTGTTCTAAGCATGGCTTTCCAGCATCGACTCGGGTAGCAGAACAAGTTGAGTCCCCTGCACCTTCCTCGTTGAACCAAGGATTCGATGATCTTGTTGCCAGACTGAGGAATATCATGCCTCCTGATACAACTCCCAGAGGTCAGTCAGATGTGGCCCTCTCTGCTTCTACCAGTTCACCTGCTACAGCCAATACCTCAGGTAGTTCTTATGCTCTCACCTCTTGTGATGGATCTATGATTACGGACTGGATTATGGATTCTGGAGCAACACATCATCTTTGTGGGGACAAAGAGTAGCTTACTGCATATAGACACGTCGCTTCAGGACGGACTATGGTGATAACCAATGTGACACATTCCCCGATTATAGGACAGGGGGAGATTAATTTGACGCCTTCCATGCGACTGTAGAATGTGTTATATGCTCCCGATTTCTCTATGAATTTCATATCCATTAGCCAGATTACAAAGGATTTGAACTGCCGAGCTATTTTTGACTCATCGTCTCTTGTTTTTCAGGACATACCCTTGGGCAAGGTGATTGGCTGTGGCCGTGAGCGGAATGGTCTCTATCGTCTGGTCTGTACTCCCTAGTCCCTATGTTGGCGCATCTCTCCACTCTATAGGATCCGTCTCTCCATATACCTGGCCGCTCCGTTTTGGTCATCTACCTCTTCAGAAGATGTGTCGTGTTTTGCCCTAGATTTCTCCGAAGTCATCCTTCCAGTGTGAAGCGTGTCAGTTGGGAAAGTATCATCGGTCTACTTTCCCGAGTCGTCAGAGTCAGAGCAGTAGCTCCTTGTTTGAGTTAGTCCATATTGATATATGGGGTCCCAGTCGTGTTCGTGACCACCGGGGACACTGGTTCTATCTTGTTGCCGTAGATAATTTTTCTCGCTTGTCTTGGGTGTTTTTATTGAAGAATAAATCTGAAGCAGGAGATGTGATTCAAATGTTTATCAATGAAGTTCAAAATATTTTCTCTTCTTCTGTGAAAATTGTGCGTTCTGACAATGCATTAGAGTTTTGTACTAAAACTCTTTCCTTGTTCTTTTCATCTCGTGGTATAGTTCATCAAACTTCTTGCGCTTACACTTCACAACAAAATGGTGTTGCAGAGTGGAAACATCGTCATCTATTGGATATCACTAGAACCTTTCTTATTCAGAGTCATGCTCCACACTCATTTTGGGGTGATGCGGTTCTCACTGCTTGCTACCTAGTAAATCGCATGCCCTCGTCTGTCTTGGGTGAGAAAACTCCTTTCTCTATACCCTTCCCTGAGAAGGAGTTGTTCTCTCTTACACCCGGTGTCTTTGGCTGTGTTGTGTTTGTCCATCAGTTGGTGCCAGGTCTTGATAAGCTCTCTCCCAAGGCTGTCAAATGTGTATTTGTGGGATACTGCAGGACACAGAAGGGATATCGTTGCTTTGATCCGCTGCATCGAAAATACTTTGTTAGTGCCGATGTCACATTCTTTGAATCTGTGATGTTTTTCTCTCCTACAGGTGACAGAATGACTACTTCCCATTCTGATACTGAGGTCTACATGCCTCCTCCTCCTATGAGTCAGTTACCTTCTACACCACCTCCCCCCACCTCCTGTCATACCTCCACCACCACCTCCACCACCTCCAGTGACCGTTGTTCCCCCTTTACCAAAATACTATACTCGTCGGTCCTCTTCTGCTCATGGTCATTGTCCGTCATCCAGCAGGTCCCAGGTTTGTTCTAATAACATGATTTCTAACGATGAATCTGAAAATCTATTGATACAGGGATCACAGCATGATGACGTTCATGGCAACTTGGACTGCCTATCGCTATTAGGAAGCAGAGGCATACTTGTGTATCCTACCCATTTGCCTCCCAGGGTTCCTTTCATCGTCTTACTGGCGATTTCCAGAGATTTGCATTTGCTCTATCTTCTGTAGAAGTTCCAAGGACTTACCAGGATGCATTGCAAGATAGCAAATGGCGCCTTGCTATGGAAGAAGAAATGGCCGCGTTGCAGTCCCGTGGAACATCGACCCTGGTTTCTCCTCCTCCCGGAGCGTCTGTTGTTAGCTGCAAGTGGGTGTTTACTGTTAAATACCATGCAGATGAGAGCCTTGATCATTACAAAGCAAGGCTCGTGGCACGTAGTTTTACTCAGACCTATGGAGTGGATTACTTAGACATGTTTTCTCTAGTTGCTCGACACTCCACTTTATGTTTCCTTCTTTCAGTTGCTGTAGCACGTGATTGGCCTTTATTCCAGCTTGACCCGAAAAATGCATTTTTGTGTGGAGATCTACAAGAAGAGGTCTACATGCAGCAGCCTCCGGGATTTGCTACTGAGGGGGAGTGTCAACAGGTTTGTAGACTCCATAAGGCAATATATGGCCTTAAACAGAGTCCTAGTGCATGGTTCCAAAAGCTTTCAGATCTGATTGAACGACAAGGATTCAAGAGGTCAAATGCAGACCATTCTTTATTTGTGCAGAAGACGCCTAGAGGTACAGTTGCTATCATGGTGTATGTTGATGATATAGTTGTTATAGGAGATGATGAGCAGGGAATCAAGATGGCGAAAGAATTTCTGGGCAGTCAATTTGTGACTAAGGATCTGGGCACCCTAAGGTTTTTCTTGGGGTTGGAATTTGCTAGAAATGCACAGGGTCTTGTGATGACCCAAAGAAAGTATGCTACAAATATGCTTGCAGAGACGAGCATGATTGGATGTCGACCTTCCACTACTCCTATGGATCCTAGCATGAAGCTATATGATGATGATACAGATGAAGTCGATAAGAGAAGATACATAGAGATGGTTGGAAAACTCCTTTATGTTACAATCACCAGACCAGATATTGCATTTGCAGTGAGTCGAATGAGCCAATTCATGGAGCAACCTTGACAGATACATATGGATGCTATATATATGATATTGAGATATCTAAAATCATCTCCAGTCTCAGGATTACTATTCAGGAAAGGAGAAACACTCTCTGTATCCGCATATGCTGACGCAGACTATGCAGGTTGCCCTAAGGATAGGAAATCAACTTCGGGATTTGCGATATTCGTTGGCAGTTCTCTCGTTTCTTGGAAAAGCAAGAAACAAACAATTGTAGCAAGATCAAGTGCTAAATCCGAATACGGGGCTATGGCCCAAGCAAGTACATAAATGATGTGGGTCCGAGCAGTACTCGGTGATCTACATATAGAGGTTCCTCTACCCATGTAGTTACACTATGATAACCAGGTTGCTATTTTCATTGCAAACAACCCTGCGTTCCATGAGAGAACAAAACATATTGAGGTAGATTGTCACTACACCAGAGATATGATTCAGAAGGGCCTGATTTCTACTTCCCATGTCTGCTCTGGAGAGCAAACCGCAGACATCTTCACCAAGCCACTGCCCAGAGGATCATTCCAGAAGTGTTCATCCAAGCTGAGCATGATCGATATCTATGCTCCATCTTGAGGGGAAGTGTGAAAATATTTATGTTTTTCATATTCCATATGTATCTCTTTCTTATTTTTTTAGTTCTGTTTTCCACTTTATGTAATTTACCCACAGGCCTCTCTACTATATAAGAGAGCCTAGGGTTCTCAGAAATAAACAACGCTCTTATTTTCTCCAACATTTACCCTTAGAGCTTTTCTCCTATATAAGAGAGCTCCAGTGTTAGATGGAAAACAACTTAATCTTTTCCTTCCACACAAAGCAACGGTATCCCGTTTGGGTCTTGGAATACCCAACAAACACACATTTGATAGCTCAAGGAGAGAGCTTGTCAAGACCTGGAGGCATCTTATGAACAAACGTAACAGATCCAAAAATACAAGGTGTAAGAGAGAAAAGATCCGTCTCGAGAAACACAATCGAGAACGAAATCTTCTCCCTCAAAACCGATGATGGCATGCGGTTCACCAGGTAGCGAACAGTTAGAACATCTCCCTAGTACGAATGAGGAGCACAACTCTGGATCAAGGGAGTCCTGGTAACATCCAAAAGATGGCGACGTTTTCGTTCAACCACCCCATTCTGTTGAGACATATAAGCACAAGATGTTTGATGCACAATACCATAGGTTCTAAGAAATTGAGAGTGTTGGGTACTGCAAAACTCCAGAGCATTATCTGAACGAATATACTTGACATTAGCAGAGAAAACATTCCTTATTTCATTAATAAAAGACTGAATAACAAGACCAACATCAGATTTATTCCTAAGAAGAAAGACCCATGGCAATCTTTGTTAGAGCATTCGTTGTATGCGTCATGAGTTGTAGCAGGGTAAATGAATCCTGGAGAAGATCCATTTACCCCATCCACATGTTTAGTCCCACATCTACCAGTGGTGAGACTTGGAGGCTCTGGAGAGGCTATATATGGAGCCCCAGACCTCCTGTAACCATTGAGAAAGTGCAATGCATAACATGCCCCTTTGAGGGCTTTTCCCGTGGTTTCATCCCGCTCCTCACAGAGTAGGGTTCCACGTTAAACCTTGTGTTCTTCATGTTTATTATTCTTCTTTATTTCCGATTCCACTTCCGCTTTCTATTTCTTAACATGGTATCAGAGCGGGTCGATTCTCGAAGATTTCATCATGTTCTTTGATTATATTTTGTGATCTATTTGAGAATCGATTTTTAGTTATTCTTGAAGATTACGTATTCATATATGGGTCAAGTTTTGGTTCAAGATCTTTGGGATTTTCTGAAACCTTAGATCCACTGCCCTTTTCTATGCATCATTTAGATCCCTGGCAGAGAATCACTCACGTTCACGTTACTCGCAAGGTTTCATCAAAACCCTAGATCTGCATCTAAGAAAAAAATTTGGCATTCTCGATCAACGAGCCGCACTGCAGCCCCAGCATGCCGCTCCAGAGGCTTCCGCGAGCATCTCCCTGCGCAGACATCTCTGGCGGCGACACATGCATCGTCAGGCAACTCCCGCAATAGGCTGCAGGCGTGCACCCTCTAGATGCGTCGTGATTCAAAGTTAGGGCTTTGGAAGCCCGAATCACGCAGGCAGTCTTCCGCGGCGGCGCAGATCCAGTCGCAGGCGCAAATCTCCATCAACATCGTCAGCCAGTCGCGCAAACCCCAGCCGGTCTCCAGGGTCTCACCATCGCCACCACGTGCAGTACATGCCAGGCCCTCGCGCTCCCGGCCCTAGCGCTCCTGTGCTCAGGCACCTTCGCTCCTGCGCCATCTTCCTCTCCAAAGCAGGCTGCGATGATCCCGCGGCGCCAGGCAGAGCCCCTGCTTCGTGCGCGCCCCCACGACCTCTCACGCAACCCGCGCGCCCGCGACCTCTCCCCGCGCGTGCTCCGGGCGATTCCCTCTTGCGCCCAGGGGGCGACCTCTGATCTCCAAGCGGCGACTGACCATCGAGTGTTCCCAACGAGGGAACCCTAATGGGTGTAATTTAAAAAAACAAAATTTGCTTGTTTCGGGGCCCATATGTGGGCCTATTTTTTTTAAAAGGGAAGAGGAAAATGAAAGAAGCCCACTGTTGGTCTGGAAAAAAAAGTAGAAAAGAGGCTGGAAAAAAAGGAAGAAAAGAAAAGAGGAGAAGAGAGAAAGAAAGCCCCGTTGGGCTGTTGCATGTTTTTGGGTCCAAGTGGATCGAATATTTAAAAAAAAGGGAAAAACGGAAAAAAAGAAAAGAGACACGTACAAAAGAAAAAAAAAGTATGAAAAAAACAAGAAAAGCCGAAAAAAATATTGTTGAAACGGCTTAAAAAATGTGTTAAAAAATTGACGGCTTATTTAAAAAAAATGAAGAAGCCGCAAGAAATTTTGGAATATTCATGTTTATCCCCATATTTATGTATTATCTTATCTTCTCCCAACGTGGTCAACAATGTCATTCCGACCAGTATGGGAGAAAGGGGGAGTATTATGTAGAGTCACAAGTCTATTCTATTGTTCTATGATCCATATTCAGATGTCAGATTACAGGACAACCAGTTGTTCAGACTCTATAGTTTTCAAATGAAGATTCTTCATGCGCAGTTGTTCAGACTCGACAGATTGGTCAGAGTCCAAGTTCGAGGCACTCCATGTTGAGACCCATTTTCGAGTTCTCCAGAGAGAGACTCATTTCAGACATGCACGAGTTTGCGGTCATTTTCAGATGAGCACATATTTTCCATCAATTCAAAGGTCCCTATCCTTACTTGTTTTGTAGGCCAGAGTTTTCATGTGAGCCAGAGGGACTCCAGAGTAGAGGATCATTCCTATGCCATGTTGGCAAGGGTTTTCATGTGGCATCATAGGTACACCAGAGCAGTGCACCATTCTCTGAGCCAGATGGGAGAGACCCGGTTCTCCGAAGAGGAGACTTTTCAGACTCCATTCTTCAGCGATCGTGGACTCCGAAGAGGATTGCACAACCACGACTCTTTTTCTGTTCGACCCTTTTTAGAGATGGAGCAGTTGTCCACATTATTGTGGCAGGCCAGAGTACTCCGATGAGAAGACTCATTTTTATTGCAGTGACTCTGACAGGCGCAGTTCAGAGCACATGCTCTCCGACGAGGAGATTCAGCAAACTCACACACGAGCCCGTTCGCCCTCCTTACCTGCACGAAATAAGAAGCAACATCCTCGACAACAGCAATTGTGCGCGTTGGGTTGATATTGTCCGTAGTGTCTTGTAGCATGGAGTTGAGTTTATTTATGTTTGTCCAAGCTGAGCATTGCATGCTCCAGCTTGAGGGGGAGTGTTAGAGCATTCGTTGTATGCGTCATGAGTTGTAGCAGGGTAAATGGATCCTGGAGAAGATCCATTTACCCCATCCACATGTTTAGTCCCATATCTACCAGTGGTGGGACTTGGAGGCTCTGGAGAGGCTATATAAGGAGCCCCAGACCTCCTGTAACCATTGAGAAAGTGCAATGCATAACATGCCCCCTTTGAGGGCTTCTCCTGTGGTTTCATCCCGCTCCTCGCGGAGTAGGGTTCCACGTTAAACCTTGTGTTCTTCATGTTTATTCTTCTTTATTTCCGACTCCGCTTCCGCTTTCTATTTTTTAACATTTTGAAAACTCATGGACAACAACAAGATAAAACCTATGCCCTGATGGTCTGGGACACGACGTGGACCCCAAATATCAAGATTATTTAACTTAAAAGGACTATGACTGCTTCGACCCTGACGACTCTGGAATGTAGACAGTTGATGCTTCCCAAGCTGGCAGACCTTGCACTGAAAAGTAGAGCGAGGGGAAATCTGAGGAAAAACGTGACACTACATTGCAGAGGAAGGTGATCAAATCGAAGATGCCACACATAGGGATAAACATATCCAATAAAAAGAGAAGAAGCACCAGTATATGGGGATTGTACTATTCTATAGAGACCTCTTTGCTCACGGCCAGATCCAATCACCCTGCCCATAAGAAATTAAGAATGTCCTCAAACACAAGAGCAGAATGATCAAATATGTCACGACAATGTACAATAAATTCGTAGAAAATTCAGGAGCATAAAGAACATTCTGAAGTCCTATTGCAGGGGATAACTGCACCTCCCTCGGACCAGTGGAGAGTGTGTCTCATATGCTATTACAGATCTCCCTGGCTGAGTCAGACTGTAAGTGCTAAATTGCCCTCTATCACCACAAAGATGATGGGATGCCTCTGAATCCATAATCCATTCTGACAAATCTGCCCTAGTTATAGCTGGTAAGAGCATATGCTCTACCTGATGCTGAATCAACTACCTTTGATAATCCTGAAAGATGAGTGGTTGACCCAAGAGCATGCATAATCTCCCTAAGCCACGCTACAAGTTCGTTACATCTTTGATCAAATGCGGGTGGTGGACTTCCAACCTGCTGAGTCTACTTTGCAACCAGTGCTGAAGCAGGGAAACCATACTTGGAATAGCATGTTTCCTCAGAGTGGCCTGACCTATAGCAGTAGGAGCATGGCTGACGAGGTCGACTACCCCCTCCCCTACCACGGTTACCTCGGCTGCGGTATTGCATAGGGCTCCCCCTACCACGAGTGGTAGCCATAGCTGAAGAGGTCCGTGACTGTTGAGCACCACCAGAAGATATAGAGAGCCTACTAAATCTATGGTATGCCTCCTCCATTGGAGGTATGGTGGCATTAATAAGACTTTGTGCTCGAGCATCGTCGTACTCGGGATCGAGGGCTGTTAGAAAAACACCTGTCATCATTCAGTCTCTGTACGCCTTGAGCTGCTTTGGTGTGGCAGTCAAAGGAATGAAACCATGAATCTTCTCAAACACACCCCTTAGAGAAGTGTAAAGGTATGGAGAGGGCGACCATTATGCTTTGACGTGAATATATCGTGCTGAAGTTGCAATATTTTCTACTCATTTTTCGTCGGAGAGTATGTAGCGACGAGAATGTCCCACATAGCCTCTACAATAGGCTGACTCAGTATGTCATTGACTATCTCCATAGACACAGTCCTAAATAACCACATACGTACATATGCGTCATCTGCCTCCCATGAGGTATTAACAACAACCTTGTCACTTGGCTCCTCCTTCGTGAGGATGTGCTTCTTGCCATTACATTGCATCAGGCTCATGAACTGTATGACCCAAAGTTCATAGTTCGTTCCATCCATTTTGACGATGGTGCTGGACCATTGAAGGCACCCAGGGATGAAACATCTGCTTTGTTGTCTGACATGATGACAATAATATCAAAGACTGGGCCTGCAAACTATACTACCTGCATCGACACTGACATACAAGGAGATGGTTATGGGTGTAGACTCATACCATATCCTCTCCCATCCTTTGGAGCCCATGTGATCTTTTGTGCCATGGCTCTATATTCTGATTCGACACTAGATCTAGCAATAACCATCTATTTCTTGCTCTTCCATGAAACAAGTGAACTCCATACAAAGACAACGGAGCATGAGGTAGAATTCTCGTCTATGGGGCATACCTGCATCAACACATGCTGTAACTGCAAGGGATGCGTCTCTACTGAACAAGACTCTTTCTCATGAAGAAATCTTCAAATATCTCAAAATCATGTAAACTGTAGAGGTTTACGTTATGTTATGATGTACCGTTACATATTTCTTATTTACCTCATGTACATCTATGTAATTTATCCGAGGGTTTTCTCTCTATATAAGAGACCCTAGGGCTCTATGGAATGACACAACAAAGTATTTTTCCTCTAACATGGTATCAGAGCCAAAACCCTAACCTAGGATTTTTTTCCACCGCCCCCACCCGCCGCCACCTCCTCTCTCTCTCTTCCGCCGCCACCTCCTCTCCCGCCGGCGCCTCTCCTCCCGCCGCCACCACCTCCCGTCGCCACCTCCCCTCCCACAGCCTCCTTCTCGCCGAGGCACTCCCGCCGCCTCCCTCTCGTCGAAGACCCACCGCCGCCGCCGACAAGCTCTCTCTCCCGGGCTTCTTCGTTCGTCGACCGACACATATTCCTCCATGGATTCAAGTGCATAAAGTCTACATATGCACTTGAATCCAATCAGGTCTTTGTAGACACCTGTTCCTTTGTCTATCAATCCTAGGTCTTCTTCTCCGGCATCATGTCAGAACAAAAGGTGGATATGCCCTCCATAGGTGCCTTCAAAGGGTCGGCGCCAATAGTCAAAATGGATGGGACGAACTACGAGCTCTGGGCGATGCAGTTCCTCAGCCTAATGAAGTCATGTGGTAAGAAACACATTCTTACCGAAGATGAGCCGGCAGAGAAGACGGAGATATATGCCTCCTGGGAGGCTGATGATGCCTACGCCAAGGCCTGGCTATCAGGGACGCTTTCGATGGAGATTGCCAATGACGTCCTCCATCAGCCCACCGCCAAAGCGATGTGGGATATTCTGGCTACGACATATTCTCAATTACGGAACGAGACTAAGATGCTGCAGTTGCAGCATGATATTTTCACTATGAAGCAAAATGGACGACCTCTTCACTCTCTGTACACGTCCCTACGAGGGATGTTCGAGAAATTATATAGCACCATCCCGCTCACGGCCATCCCCGAGCAACAGAAGACATTTCGCAATGCTACTATGGTAGGAGTATTACTTGCTGCCCTTGATCCGGAGTACGAGGCTGCCCGCTCTCAGATCCTCGCCGACACAACTATTCCTCCAGTGGAGGAAGTCTACAGGAGGCTCAGTCGTATCTCTGTTTCCTCCAGTGCAGCTACTCCACCTCCTTCGGCAATGGCGGTTTCCAGAGGACGAGGTAGTTCGTCTTCTTTTCGTGGCCGTGGAGGTACTGCACGTGGCCGAGGAGGTCGTATGCGTTCAATGTGCTCGTTTTGTCGTCGCACTGGTCATTCCGAGGACACATGCTATTCCAAGCATTGATTTCCTCCTTCGGCACGTGTAGCTGATCATGTTCAGGCTCCTTCAGCATCTACTCCAGATCACATGTTCGAGGAGCTTGTGGCACGGCTTCGTGACATTATGCCACAGTCATCATCAGAGGCTGCTGATACATCTGACGTTGCGGCTTGTGCATCGGCTAGTACCTCTGCTGCTGCCAGTACCTCAGTAGTACTTCTGCCTTTCGTCATAACCACGATCTATCAGGTTGGATTGTTGACTCTGGAGCCACCCATCATCTCTGCCATGACAGAGATATACTGCAGTCCTACAGGGATATTCAGTCTGGTCGGTCTGTGCTCATAGCTGATGGCACTCATTCTCCTATTGTGGGTCAGGGGGAGACTTCCTTATTACCCTCCATGCACTTACAGAATGTTTTACATGCACCTGAGTTTTCCATGAATTTATTATCAATTAGTCAGATTACAAAAGATTTGCACTGTCGTGCTATATTTGACCCATCATCTGTCATTTTTCAGGACATACTAACGGGCAGGATGATTGGTTGTGGTTCTGAGCATAATGGCCTCTATCGTCTAGTCTGGAATTCCTATGCTGGCGTCTCACTTCACTCTCAGGGATCCGTTTCTCCGTATACATGGCATCTTCGCTTTGGTCACCTTCCGCTCCAGAAAATGCGCCATCTCCTGCCACAGATCTCTCCGAATTCTTCATTTCATTGTGAAGCTTGTCAGTTAGGGAAGCATCATCGTTCTAGCTTCCCTGGTCGTCAGAGTCGGAGCAATAGCTCCCCGTTTGAGTTGTTTCATATAGATATTTTGGGTCCTAGTCGTGTCCCTGATCATCAGGGACACAGGTTTTATCTCGTTGTGGTTGATGATTTCTCTCGTGTCTCTTGGACTTTTCTTCTTAAGAATAAATCTGAAGCAGGAAGTGTTATCAAAAATCTTATGAATGAAGTGCAGACTGTTTTTTCTTCTACTGTTAAATATGTGCGCACGGATCACGCATTGGAATTCTGCACTCGTTCACTTGCTCAGTTTCTTTCCTCTAAGGGCATTATTCACCAAACTACCTGTGCTTACACATCACAACAAAATAGTGTTGCGGAGAGGAAACATCGACATTTTCTTGATATTGCTCGCACATTACTTATTCAAAGTTGTGCACCATTAGCTTTTTGGGGAGATGCTATACTTACAGCATGCTATCTAGTTAATCGTATGCCTTCTTCCGTTTTTGGGGAAAAAGCTCCAATCTCCGTTCTCTTTCCTGATAAGGACTTGTTTTCACTTACCCCTCGTGTCTTTGGAACAGTCGTCTTTGTTCACCGCTTGTCTCCAGGACTTGACAAGCTCTCTCCTAGAGCAGTTAAGTGCGTATTTGTAGGTTACTCTCGGACACAAAAAGGCTATCGCCGCTATGACCCTATTAACGACAAGTACTATGTTAGTGCTGACGTTACATTTTTTGAGCCAGTTATGTACTTCTCCCTAGCAGGTGACAGGTTGGTTTCCTCCACATCTCCGGATGATAATGTCTATGTTCCTCTACCTCCAAGTCTGGGTCAATCTGAGTCCACTACACCACCACCACCACCACCTCCTCCTCCATATCATCCCATTCCACCATTCCCTAAGTTCTACACAAGGCGGTCAGGGCCTGCTCAAGCTACACGTCAACCATCCATCACGCCTCAGGTATGCTCCGATGCTATCACTATTGATGGGTTAGATAATGTACCGGTGCAGGAATCTTTGCTACAGGGGGAGGATCCGCCAGTCAGTGCAGTGGATAATGATCTTGATCGTCCTATTGCACATAGGAAGCATAAGAGGCAATGTGCGTCCTATCCTCTTGCGTCTCAGGTGTCTTTTCATCGTCTTACTGGTGATTTCCAAAGGTTTGCAACAGCTGTATCGACGGTTGAGATCCCACGGAGCTATCAAAAGGCCATGAAGATTGATTGCTGGCGTTTAGCCATGGAGGAAGAGATGCGTGCTTTACAATCTCGAGGGACTTGGTCCCTAGTTCCTATTCCTCCTGGTGCTTCTGTGGTTAGTAGCAAGTGGGTGTTCACGGTTAAATATCATGCAGATGGCCGTCTAGATCGGTACAAAGCTAGACTTGTTGCATGGGGCTTCACCCAAATCTATGGGGTTGACTATCTGGATACATTTTCACCAGTGGCTCGACACTCGACGCTTCGCATTCTACTATCTGTTGCTGTGGTACGTGATTGGCCCATTTTCCAACTTGATGTCAAGAATGCATTCTTGTATGGTGATCTACAGGAGGAAGTCTACATGCAACAGCCACCGGGTTTTACTGCTGAGGGGGAGACTCGCATGGTGTGTAGACTTCATAAGGCAATTTATGGCCTTAAACAAAGTCCAAGGGCATGGTTCCAGAAGCTTTCCCAGCTGATTGAACGACAGGGATTCAAAAGATCAAATGCGGACCACTCGTTGTTTATCTAGAAGACTCCCAGAGGTACAGTTGTCGTCATGGTATATGTTGATGATATTCTGGTTACAAGAGATGATGCTCAGGGAATCGAGATGACTAAATCACTTTTGGGAAGTCAGTTTATTACGAAGGATCTAGGTACAATACGATACTTTCTGGGGATAGAGTTTGCGAGAAATGCACAAGGAATGGTAATGACCCAAAGAAAATATGTTACAAACTTGCTAGTTGAAACAGGAATGGTTGGATGCAGACCGTCGAGCACTCCTATGGACCCAAGTATGAAACTGTACGACAATGATACTGAAGAGGTGAACAAAAGAAGATACAGAGAGATGGTGGGTAAGCTTCTATACATCACCATAACTCGATCGGATATTGCTTTTGCAGTAAACCGGGTGAGTCAATTTATGGAGCAGCCTAGGCAAGTCCATATAGAAGCCCTGTATATGATACTGAGATACCTAAAGTCTTCCCCAAGCTCAGGTTTGTTATTTAGAAAGGACACAGATTTGTCCATTTCCGCTTGTGCAGACGCAGACTATGCAGGGTGCCCAAAGGATCGTAAGTTTCAAGATTTGTTATCTTTATAGGAAGCTCTCTGGTTTCTTGGAAAAGCAAGAAACAAACTATTGTGGCAAGATCCAGTGCTGAATCCGAATATAGAGCCATGGCACAAACAAGCACAGAAATGATGTGGGTTCGAGCAGTCTTGGAAGATTTGAATGTAAATGTCTCTTTACCCATGCAGCTTCAATGTGACAACCAGGCAGCATTGTTCATTGCCAATAATCCAGCTTTTCATGAAAGAACAAAGCACATCGAGGTAGATTGTCACTACACTAGAGACATGATCCAGAAGGGCTTGATTTCCACTTCACACGTCAATTCAGAGGACCAGACTGCTGATATATTTACCAAGACATTGCTCAGAGGACCTTTCCAGAGATGTTCTTCCAAGCTGAGCATGATCGATATCTATGCTCCATCTTGAGGGGGAGAGTAGAGGTTTACGTTATGTTATGATGTACCATTACGTATTTCTTATTTACCTCATGTACATCTATGTATACCCAAGGGTTTTCTCTCTATATAAGAGACCCTAGGGCTCTATGGAATAACACAACAAAGTATTTTTCCTCTAACATAAACTGCATCCGTATATACCTGCCTGGACTGCTCCATAAACTAATTCACTCTGTTCATTGCGAAGGATATACTTGGTTTGGTAATGGTGACATAAAAGCTTCCCCACAAGCTCTGTATATCGTCTTTTATCAACCTCCTCTGTGTCATCATTATGGAGTTCCCTAGTCAGATCCATAGGAGTAGTAGCATGCCTACATCCTGTCATGCCCGTCTCAACTAGGAGATCAGTAACATACTTCCTTTGTGTCATCACTATGCCACGATGGCTCCTTACAAATTTGAGGCCAAGAAAGTAACGAAGATTGCTAAGGTCCTTGGTCACAATCTGCTGTCCAAGGAAATCCTTAGCTACCTGAATACCCTGCTTATCATCCCATGTAATAATGATGTCATCCACATAAACCAAAATAGTAACAATACCTCTCTGGGTTCTTTTAACAAAAAGTGAGTGATATGCAGTCGATCTGACAAATCCCTACCGCTTGATCAATTCAGAGAGCTTATGGAACCAAGTCCTGCGGGCTTTGCTTAAGGCCATAAATAGCCTTGTGAAGTCTACAAATCATTTGAGATCCCCATAAAAAAACAAAGCCTGGTGGCTGCTGCATGTAGACTTCATCCTGCAAGTCGCCATACAAGAAGACATTATTGACATCCAGCTAAAAGAGAGGCCAATCACGTACTACAATAACAGAAAGAAGAATCCTCAACGTAGAATGTCAGGCAACGGGAGAAAACATATCCTGATAGTCCACCCCATAGGTCTAGATGAACCTGCGAGTGACAAGCCTAGCCTTGTATCGATCTACACTACCACATGTATGGTGTTTTACTGTAAACACCCACTTGCTTCCCACAACAGAAACTCCATGTGGAGCAGGAAACACACTTCAGGGGCCTGTTTGGTTATTAGGTTGGTCTGGGTTGGAGTATCCTCCTGTGAATAGTTGTTGTTTGGAGGGTTGGGTGGTTGGAATGATAATTGTGATGTGATGTGACATTGATTATGTGTTATATTAACTTTTTAATGATTATAATATAATTTTTATGTTAATAAGTATATTTGAACATGGTTAAAACCATTATATCAAAGAAATTATAAGGTCAATACAAGTAATCCCAACCCAGGAATGCAGGGTTGAAGCTACGGGTATGCCAGGGTACCTCGGTGTAACCTGGCAACCAAGCATACCCCATGTGTCACGGGACTGTAACACAACCCTCTCCTCCATAGCAAAATGCCACAGACTAATCTGTAACGCTCCTGATATGTTTGTGATATGTCCACAACATATAGTCCGATAACAAATCTCGAAAACTCCTCTGAGAGATGTGCAAGAGAAACATTAGAAGCATAAGGGTATGCATCATATGTATTCCTCTACTTTCGTAAACCAATATGCACGTCATAGTCCTTAGTCTCCTCAGTGACCGAGGGAAGAACGTCTACAACCACCTGATCACCCCTATGATAAATTCAAATCACCAGTGCCATCAATAGATATCAAATGCTCAGAACATACTTAGAGCGTGCTGGATGATGAAGGAGGCCTATGAGCACAAGGTCAATGAGTGTAAATCTGTGGGGAAAAAGATGGAAGCAGCTGGTGGAGGTGGAGGTGGTGGTGATGATGGTAAAGTTGGTGGAGGTGAAGAGACAGATGGAACTGGTGATGGAGTAAGAGGCGTAATAGTCATAGGCATGGTAGAAGAAACCGTAGGTAGAGGCATATATGTCTCTTCTCCAGAATCCGAAGGAGACAACCTATCACCTGCACGAGAGAAAAATATAATAGGCTCAAAGAAAGTGACATCTGCACTAACATAATATTTTCGTTGAACATGATCAAAACAACAATACCCCTTTTTAGTTCTTGAATACCCCACAAAGACGGACTTGACAACTTTAGGAGAGAGCTTGTCATGGCCAGGAGACGTATGGTAAACAATGGCACACGAGGCAGGAGGGAGAACAGATCATTCTCGTGAAACGTTATCAAGAACATAATCTTTTCTCCCAACACAGATGATGGCATATGATTCACCATGTAGCAAACAATTCGAACTGCATCTTCCCATACGAATAATGAGCATGACTCCAAATCAAGAGGGTTCTGGTGACATCTAAAAGGTGATGATATTTGCATTCCTCCATCCCATTTTGTTGGGATGTATAGGCGCATGAAATCTAATGTACAATACCAAGGGCCTTGATGAACTGTGAGAGTTGTAGGTTACAGAATTCTAATGCATTGTTAGCACAAATATACTTGACATTTGCAAAAAAAAACATTCTTTATTTCATTAATAAAAAATCGAATGACATGACCGGCATCTGACTAGTTTTTAAGTAGAATACCTAAGACAACTTGGAAAAATTATCAACAACAACAAGATAACATCTGTGTCCCTCATAGTTTGGGACACGACTCGGACCCTAAATGTCAAGATGAATCAACTAAAGAATACCACAACTACTACGCCTCTGAAATGTAGACTGGTGGTGCTTCCTAAGCTAGCAAGCCTCGCACTGGAGGGTAGCGTAAGGAAAAATCTAAGGAAGCATGTGACACAGCTTCTACAGAGGAAGGTGATCAAACCAGAGGTGCCACACATAAGGAGAGACTGATCCAGTGTCGATAGATGAAGCACCGACATACAAGGACTGGACTAGTCTATAAAGACCTCTTTGCTCACGGCTAGATCCAATCACCGTGCCCGTAAGAATGTCCTAAAACACAAGGGAAGATGGATCAAATATGACACAACATTGTAAGTCTTTGGTGATTTGACTAGTAGACAGTAAATTCATAGAAAAATTAGGATCTTGAAGAACATTCTGTAGGCACATTACCGAAGTCAGCTGCACCTCCCCCTGTCCAATGATGGTAGAGTGGGTTCCATCTACTATAACTACTGATATGCTTGGCTGAATCAATCTGTATGCATTAAACTGCTCTCTATCACCACAAAGGTGGTGTGAAGCTCCTAAATCCACAATTCATTTTGACAAATCTGCTATGTAACAACTAGTAAGAGCATATGCAATACCTGATGTGGTGGCGAATAGTGGAGCAGCTACCTCTGAAGATCTTGATGGAGACAGTAGTTGACCCAGGTGCTGGCATGATCTCGCTCAGTCTTGCCACCAACTCATCGAGCCTCTAATCAGATGCCGGAGGAGGAGCACCCGATGGTTGATTCTGTTCTGCAACACGAGCTGAAAAAGGAAAATCATGCTTCAAGTAGCATGTATCCTTATAATGACCTCATATGTGGCAGTAGATGTACGGTTGACGGGGTCGACTACCCTCTCCCCTTCCAGAGGTATTACACTATCTGAACTGTGTAGAACCACCTCTACCTCGAGATGCGGCCATAGTCGAGGAGGTATGTGACTGCTGAGTAGCACCACCAAGTGTTATAGAAAGCCTACTCAATCTGTGGTATGCCTCCTCCATTGGAGGTATAGTTGCATCAGTAAGAATCTATGACCAAGCTGCATCGTATTCAGATCAAGGGTTGCTAGAAAAACTCCGATCATCATTGAGTCTCTGTAAGCCTTCAGTTGTTATGGCAAAGTAGTCAAGGGAATGAAACCATGGAGTTTCTCAAACGTACCCTTGAGAGAAGTGTAAAGGGTATGAAGATGATGTTCGTTCTACTTTGATGCGAAGATATTATGTTCTAGTTGCAGTATCTTCGACTCATTCTTTGCCTGCGAGTAAGTAGCAGCGGGAATGTCCCACATTTCCTTTGCGGTGGGATGACTCAGAATATCATTGGCTATCTCCACGGACACCGTCCCAGACAGTCAGACAAGCACATATGCGTCATCTGCCTCCCACGAGGCATTAATCCCAGTTTTGTTGATTAGTTCATCCTGCATTAGAATGTGCTTCTTACCGTTGCACTGCATTAGGCTCATGAATTGCATAGCCCATAACTCATAATTTGTCCCATCTATCTTGACAATGGGTGCTGGACGTTTGAAGACACCTGAGGATGGGACGCCGACCTTGGAGTCGACCTTGTTGCCTGACATGATGATGACTGCTACGAATACTGGGGCTGTAAATAAGGATGATCGCGTCTACACAATCATAGAGAGAGATGGTTGTGGGTCTAGACTCATACCACAACCCCTTCCATTCGTTAAAGGCTTTTCCGGGTAGCTGGGGTGGTTTAGATGATCAAAACCACTATAAAACCTCAAAAATCAGACTGAAAAGTGAATCCAATTGCTCTTAGCAGTGATTTCTAAGCCTTAATAGACGATGATGGTGACCTATAGGGCACCACGAGAGTAGACGGTAACCCCCAAGGCTATTGGCAACAATAGAGACCCTCTTGGATGGTGGAGAGTCGCCGCTAAACAAAAAAGGAGGGGGGGGGTGCAGCAGCGGCAACGGGTGGCTGCTGCATCTGCTGCTACATGTGTTGGCGGCGACGGTGACAAGTGGTTGCCGCTGATGCTGCTCGACTACGGTTTCTGCGACGGCGCCGGCTGCGGTCTAGAGGGGAGACGTCCCCTAGAGCTTAGGTGGGGAAGGGGCAGTTAGGGCATATGCTCCGGTGTAGGACTATTGCTCTGATACCATATGGAAAGGAAAAAGATTCAATTGTATTCCATTGAGACCATAGGGCTTTCTTATATAGGAGAACAACCCTAAGGTCATGTTCGGCTTGGGGGTCCCACAAACCTCCTTTTTTCTCTCTAATTTGGGGACCACTTTTCCTCTCTTTTTTAATACATTAAATAAATCATTTCTCTTTTATCTTGTTAAAATACTCAGATGATTTATTCCATAGAGCCCTCGGGTCTCTTATATAGGGAGAGAGCCCTTGGGTAAATTACATGAGAGATACATAAAGAAACTGAAATAATAAATAACATAGAAGACGAACAGCTATCTCTACACTCCCCCTCAAGATGGAGCATAGATATCTATCATGCTCAGCTTGGAAGAACATCTCTGGAAAGGTCCTCTGAGTAAAGGCTTAGTGAATATGTCCGCTGTTTGGTCCTCTGAACTGACGTGAGACGTGGAGATGAAGCCCTTCTGAATCATGTCCCTAGTGTAATGACAATCCACCTCGATGTGTTTTGTTCTTTCATGGAAGGCTGGATTGTTGGCAATAAATAATGCTGCCTGATTATCACATTGAAGGTTCATAGGCAAAGGAACATCAACATTCAGATCTTCTAAGACTGCTTTAACCCACATCATTTCTGTGCTTGCCTGTGCCATGGCTCTATACTCGGATTCGGCACTGGATCTAGCCACAACAGTCTGCTTCTTGCTTTTCCAAGAAACTAAAGAGCTACCTATGAAGATAGCAAATCCAGAAGTAGACTTACGATCCCGTGGACATCCTGCATAATCTGCATCTGCACAGTCTGAAATAGACAGATCTGTACCTTTCTTGAATAGCAACCCTGTGCCTGGGGAAGACTTCAGATATCTCAATATCATGTACAAGGCATCCATATGTACTTGCCTCGGCTGCTCCACGAATTGACTCACCCGGTTTACTGCAAGGGCAATATCCGGTCGAGTTATAGTGATGTATAAGAGTTTACCCACCATCTCTCTGTACCTTCTCTTATCCACCTCCTCGGTATCATCATCATACAGCTTCATACTCGGGTCCATAGGTGTACTTGAAGGTCTGCATCCAGTCATTCCTGTTTCAACTAGCAAATCTGTGACATATTTTCTTTGAGTCATCACCATTCCTTATGCATTTCTTGCAAATTCTATCCCCAGAAAATATCGTATTGTGTCTAGATCCTTTGTAATAAACTGGCTGCCCAACATAGACTTGGTTATCTCAATCCCCTGTGCATCATCTCCAGTAACCAATATGTCATCAACATATACCATAACAACAATGGTACCTCTAGGAGTCTTCCGGACGAACAATGAGTGGTCCGCATTTGATCTTCTGAATCCTTGTCGTTCAATAAGTTGGGAGAGCTTCTGGAACCATGCTCGAGGACTCTGTTTAAGGCCATAGATAGCCTTATGAAGTCTGCACACCTTCTGAGTCTCCCCCTCAGCAGTAAACCCGGGTGGCTGCTGCATGTAGACTTCCTCCTGGAGATCACCATACAAGAAAGCATTCTTAACATCAAGCTGGAATATGGTCCAGTCACGTACCACTGCAACCGATAGAAGGATGCGAAGGGTAGAGTGTCTCGCCACCGGTGAAAAGGTATCCAAATAATCTACCCCATATGTCTGTGTAAAGCCTCTTGCTACGAGCCTGGCCTTGTATCTGTCAAGACGACCATCTGCATGATATTTGACCGTAAATACCCACTTGCAACTCACCACAGATGCACCTGGAGGAATAGGGACAAGAGACCAAGTCCCTCTAGATTGCAAGGCACACATCTCCTCTTCCATTGCTAGACGCCAGCATTCAGTCTTCATGACATCCTGATATGTTCGTGGAATCTCTACTGACGATACAGCAGTGGCAAACTTCTGGAAATCCCCAGTGAGACGATGAAAGGAGACATGAGAGGCCAGGGGATATGAGGCACACTGTCTTCGCTGCTTCCTATGAGCAATAGGCCGGTCCAAGTCATCCAAAACAGTGCTGACCGGGTGGTCCTCCTCCTGTGGTGAAGGCTCCTGCACAGGCGCATTATTTAACCCATCATTAGTGTTAACATCAGAACATACCTTAGGCGTGCTGGATGGTTGACACGTAGTTTGAGCAGGGCCTGTCCGTCTCGTGTAGAACTTACTGAAAGGGACAACTGGGGGTGGTGGCGGGGGTGGTGGTGGTGATGTTGGTGTTGGTGGAGTAGAAGATGGACCCAGGCTTGGAGGTGGTGGAACATAGACATTGGAATCTGATGATGTGGAGGGAACCAATCTGTCACCTGCAGGGGAGAAGTACATGACAGGTTCGAAAAATGTAACATCTGCACTCACATAGTACTTGTCATGGACAGGGTCATAGCAACGGTAACCTTTCTGTGTCCTGGAGTAACCCACAAAAACACACTTGATAGCCCTTGGGGATAGCTTATCAAGCCATGGAGAGAAGCGGTGAACAAAAGCAACAGTGCCAAAAACCCGAGGTGTCAGTGTAAACAAGTCTCTGTCAGGAAAAAGAACAGAGATTGGATACTTTCCCCCAAGAACAGTTGTAGGCATTCGATTGACCAGATAGCACGCTGTAAGTATAGCATCCCCCCAAAAGGTTAATGGAGCACAACTCTGGATCAGTAATGTGCGAGCAATATCAAGAAAGTGTCGATGTTTTCGTTCGGCAACCCCATTTTGTTGAGAGGTGTAAGCACATGTGGTTTGGTGAACAATGCCTTTAGATGAAAGGAAGCTAGCAAGAGAGCGAGTGCAGAACTCCAATGCGTTGTCAGTACGCACATACTTAACAGTAGATGAAAACACATTCTGGACTTCATTAATTAGATTTTGAAGAACATTTCCTGCTTCAGATTTATTTTTAAGAAGAAAAGTCCACGACACTCTAGAGAAATCATCAACCACAACTAAATAGAACCTGTGCCCCTGATGATCCGGGACACGACTTGGACCCCAAATATCTATGTGAAATAATTCAAAGGGGGAGCTACTGCTCCGACTCTGACGACCGGGGAAGCTAGACCGATGGTGCTTCCCTAACTGACATGCTTCACAACGAAAAGAGGAACTCGGAGAGATCTGAGGCAGGAGGTGACGCATCTTCTGTAGCGGCAGATGACCGAACCGGAGATGCCAGGTGTACGGAGAGACGGAGGCTTGGGAATGCAAGGAGACGCCAGCGTAAGAGTTACGAACAAGACGATAGAGGCCATTGTGCTCAGAACCACAGCCAATCACCCTGCCCGTTAGTATGTCCTGAAAAATAACAGACGATGGATCAAAAATAGCACGACAGTGCAAATCACGTGTAATCTGGCTAATAGATAAGAGGTTCATAGAAAATTCTGGAGCATGTAGCACATTCTGTAAGTGCATGGAGGGTAGCAAATCCGTCTCCCCCTGACCGATGATAGGAGAATGAGTGCCATCCGCAATGAGTACAGAGCGACCTGGCTGAACAGCTCTGTAGGACTGCAGAATATCTTTGTCACGGCATAGATGATGGGTAGCTCCAGAGTCGACAATCCATCCTGTGAGGTCATGACTATGAAATGAGACTGAAGGACTACCTGAGGCACTGGCTGAGGCAGATGTACTAGCTGACGCCGAAGCCGCAACATCAGAAACGTCTGCACCTTCTGATGATGATTGTGGCATAATATCACGAAGTCGTGCCACCAACTCTTCGAACCTGTGATCTGGAGTAGATGCTGGTGGACCCTGAACATGATCAGCTACTCGTGCAGAGGGAGGAAAACCATGCTTGGAATAGCATGTATCCTCTGAATGACCGGTACGGCGACAGAATGAGCACGTAGATCGTATGCGACCTCCGCGGCCACATCCACCACTTCCCCTACCACGAAACGAGGACGAACCACCACGTCCCCTGGAAACTGCCATTGCTGACGGAGTCGCAGTCGCTGTATTGGACGGAACGGGTATGCGACTGAGCCTCCTGTATACCTCTTCCATCGGTGGGATGGTGGCATCTGCTAGGATCTGAGCGTGTGCTGCCTCGTACTCCGGATCTAGGGCAGCGAGTAGTACGCCAACCATAGTGGCGTTACGGAACGTCTTCTGCTGTTCTGGTGTGGCTGTAAGGGGAATGGTGCTATAGAGCTTCTCGAACATGCCACGAAGCGACGTGTACAGGGAATGAAGAGGCTTCCCATTCTGCTTCGTAGTAAATATATCATGCTGCAACTGGAGCATCTTCGTCTCGTTGCGTACCTGAGAGTACGTCATCGCCAAAATATCCCACATCGCCTTAGCGGTGGGCTGGTGAAGGACATCATTCGCTATCTCCGTCGTGAGCGTACCTGAGAGCCACACCTTGGCATACGCATCATCAACCTCCCATGAGGCATAGATCCCTGTCTTCTCCGGCGGTTCATCCTCGGTAAGAATATGCTTCTTACCACACGACTTCATGAGACTGAGGAACTGCATCGCCCACAGTTCGTAGTTTGTCCCGTCCATTTTGACGATTGGTGCCGAACCTTTGAAGGCACCTATGGCGGGCATATCGAGCTTCTGATCTGACATAATGCCGGAGAAGAACAGCTACTGATAGACGAAGAAAAGAAGTGTCTACCAAGACCTTGTAGGATTCAAGTGCATAGGTAGACGATTATGCACTTGAATCGAGCATGACGCCGAGTGCTAGGGAGAAGATGGCACCCCGGCCACGAGTAGAGGCGTTGGAAGCCTCTACTTGAAGATGACGGTGGCTGGGCGGCGCTGGGGGGGTGCCCGGCGTTGGGGAGGGCGGCGCTGGGAGGGGCCCGGCGCTGGGGCGGCGCTGGGAGGGGCCGGCGAAGGAGATGGGGCCGGCGAGAGGGGCTGGGCGGCGCTGGGGAACCCGGTGCTGGGAGGAGGCGGCGCTGGGGACGACCCGACGAAGGAGGGAAGGCGGCGGCGGGATTCTCGGGGCCCGGGAAGGGGGGGGCGGCGAAACCCTAGCCGGCGGTAGAGAGAGAGAGGGGGGGGGGCGGCGGTGGAGAACCCTAGGTTAGGGTTATGGCTCTGATACCATGTTAAAATACTCAGATGATTTATTCCATAGAGCCCTCGGGTCTCTTATATAGGGAGAGAGCCCTTGGGTAATTTACATGAGAGATACATAAAGAAACTGAAATAATAAATAACATAGAAGACGAACAGCTATCTCTACATATCTACTACAAAAAAATAATATATTATACCATCATATCGTCTAAAAAATATAAACTACTCAACTTCTACCTACTTTTTCAAACTTCAATACAATCACATCAAAATAACTACTCACTTTTCCAAACATTAATACAATCATATCACAAAAACCCACAACAAACCCACCTTCAGTTTAACCCTCTATCCAAACACCAAAACACAAAAACGGGTTACCCCCTACCAGTTTACCCTGGGGTAACCTGCGTAAACGCACCCTAAGGGAAAATTACATAACGAAGACAGAAAGATAAGCAAATATAAATATAAAAACAAACAAAAACATCTATCTCAACACAAACCATGTATTCGATTGTAGTAAAGATCTTCGCTAGGAGACCGACGGTTTGTCGGAGATCTGATTATCTCTTCCTAGTCACCTTTTATTCTATATACGATCCCTCTTGGATAATTTTATTGTGGAGAGTAAAATGCTTCTATCTGGGAGCAATGGGAGTGACAAGCTTATTATGGAAGGTGGATTTTTCCAATACTGTGACATACAGGAATGGTCATTCTTGTGAAGCTCTCGGAGGAAGTGGAGCTTTGGCACCTTTGATGTCGTGGCAGAGACTTTAGCATTAACGTCACAAGACTGCTGGGGAGATTGGTCTTTAGATCAGCTGGCCCTCTTTTAAAGTGTGTTTGCATCCCACTTTCTTGATCTGTCTTTCTAGAGCGGAAGGGAATCAACTATGCTGGAAGTTACTTGTGTCCTCGTCTCAAGCACCATCATACTATTGTCCATGGAAAACATGAATCCGGATTCTTTTTCTTGAATGTTCTTGTATGAGACATTTATATTATTATATACATTATGTAAAAAGATTTGGATTCATGCTGACCCTTTTTTCAGGTAGATAATAATATCGAAACCTTTGGCCAATTTTATATTAGTCTTCACAGGCTTTCTTATACTCACCATTTTGTAAGGTTAAAGTAAAAAGTTGAAACTTGAAGTTTTTTTCACTGAGGATTTTAGGCACAACATTTATAGAGATGACGTCATAAAAAACTATAAATCCATATATACCATTCACGTATTATTTCTCTTGGCTTGAGAAAATCCATTTTTTTGTATTAGAGTGAAGTTTGAAAAATGGCAATCATTGCTATTGAGTATATATTTTGATTTTTTGGTTATAGATTATTGAATGCTGCGTGGTGAAACCATAGTACATTTTCTAAATTATTTTTCTCATTTAATTGTAGCCGAATCTGGAATGAGACTTGGCTGGCCAATTTCTTTTACAAACCATGCAACTACGAGCTATTTGTCAAGCAATCTCTCAATATGGAGATGGCCATTGTCCATGCACGGGTGATACTTCGATTAGTTTATTCTCATTGATACGTATCCGTTTAATACCTATCTCAACACTTGCATGGTTTTTTTTGGAATATCATTTTGCTTATAAGTTATAACATACATATAGGTGATGCAATCTTACCGTGTCCTGGTTTAAGGTGTTGTATGGTGGCAGTTTCAGGATGCTCTGTGACAAATTCACTGTAGTGCTATTTAAGACATCATCTTCGTTACTGTACACACAGGGATCCTATGTATTATCTTGTGTATAGTTTGTTGAGATATCATTTATATTTTCTCTTTTATATATTTCCTTTTCTTTCCATCTTAATTATATAATTTACCAAACATGTCTCTCCTCTACATAAGGCATCCCTTGGGCATCATGAATAAGTAATTCATTATTTTTCCTGTACATGGTATCAGAGCGATGGTCCTAGAACAGAATTCGAGTACCCCACCGGTGCCCTAGCCTCCACCTGCTGGCCCCTGCATGCGCCCTCGCATGCTGCTGCCACAACCACCAAGGTCCCGTGTGACGTCACATCAGCCATCGGGGCTCCGTGCGTCGCCACAACAACATTCATGGCCAACCCCCCAACACTGCCGCAGCAGCTTGCAGCGGCTCGAACACCGCCACAAGGGAGCCAAAGCAGCCCCAGCGTTTCCGCTGCTCGTCGTAGGACGATCTTTTGCGATCCCTTGCGCCTCTCGGTGCCATATACGATACCCGGAGCTGATTTATTTCCTCTCTGACACCGAACTGTGGTCTGAAACAGTCTGATTTTGACTGGAAAACATGATTTCATGCCTCTAAATCACATATTCTGGCCCTATCTTGAATTGAGGATTGACGAGGATGGTTGTATGAGTCTACACATACAACCAATCCTCCATATAATCATGTAGACACGCTCGGATGGGTCCTTCTTCCCAGTCAAGTTCCATTTTGACCTTCTCTTTCATCGTGTCAGAGAACAAGGGTGACCTTTTCTCTTCGTCTGGTGCCTTCAAGGGCTCGGTTCCCATCCAAGATGGATGGAACCAACTATGAGTTGTGATCCATGCAGTTTATATTGAGATATTAGTTATCTTTCTTATTATTTTATATAATCTGTTTCTTTTGTATTCATCTTATAAATCGCTTAAAAAGTTTCTCTCCTATATAAGAAAATCTTAGGGCCTCTCAATAATGCAATTCATTTTTTCATTTCTACATGGTATCAGAGCGACGGTCTTAGATCAGAGTTCCCGTATCCCACCTAAGCCCTAAACCTCCCCCCAGGCCGCCGCTTTTCTCTAGCCGCCGGCGCTGAAGTCCCGCGCCGTCGGGCCCAACAGTCCCCCACATGCAGGTCCCAGGCTATTGTCGACACCTAACCGTGCCTCCACGCTTCTCCGTGCACCTCTGTGGTTCGAACTGCAGTATGAAATGGTCCGATTTGGGTCAGAAATCGTGATTTCAGACGTAGAAATCACGTTTTCCGACGCTAGCACGCATCGAAATTTGACGAGGATGGTTGTATGAGTTTACACGTACAACCAAGGTTTTAAAGAACGTGAGGTATATCGAGGCATTTTTCCAGTATTGGGTCGAGGCGTAAGCCTTACTCATGAAAGAAAAAAATTCATTAACTTAATAATTAATCGTAATTATAATTTTCAAGTTCTAGAAATTAAATAATTATGAGTAAATACATAACTCCATGATATTTCGAGGCTAATATCATGGTTTAAACATCCAAGTTATTATATTACTATTTTTTTGGACTCTAAATTTGTAAGGAGTCAAGTAAATATGGATATGCATGCACAATAATGGCTACGTTGCATATCTTCTTTCAGAGACATGCACGACAGATTGCAGACCTGCCACTACTCCTATTGACCTGAGCATGAAGCTATATGATGATGACACTGAGGATGTCAACAAGAGGAGGTACAGGGAGCTTGTTGGCAAGCTACTATATGTGGCCATCACCAGGCCCAACATCTCCTTTACTATGAGCAAAGTAAGTCAGTTTATGGAGCAACCCATACAGGCACATATGGATGCAATCCATATGATTATGAGATACTTGAAGACTTCACCTGATGCAGGACTTCTTTTCAGCAGTGGCACATCTCTCTCAGTTATAGCATGTGCAGGTGCAGATTATGCTGGATATCCAAAGGATAGAAAGTCTACCTCGGGCTTTGTTGTGTTTATAGGGAATTCCCTGGTTTCCAGATCTATTGCTGAGTCCAAATACATGGCTATGACGCAAGATACCACATAGATGATGTGGTCAGATTTGTTCTTACTCACCTGATTATAGAGGTTCCACTTCACATGCACCTCCAATGTGACAATCAGGCTGCTCTTTTTATTGCCAACAAACCCGTATTCCATGAGAGAACAAAACATATTGAGATAAACTGCCATTATACTAGAAATATGATTCAGAAGGGTCTGATTTCTATTTCTCATGTTAGTTCATTAGAGCAAACAACATATATCTTTACCAAGCATTACTCAGGGGGCCATTTCAGAAGTGTTCGTCCAAGATGAGCATGATTGGCATCTATGCTCCATCTTGGGGGAGGGGGAGTGTTGAGATATTTTTACATTCCGTGTATTTTTCCAGTTATTTTATTTCTTTATGTCTATCTTATATAATTTACGCATAGGTCTCTCCCCTATATAAGAGAGCCTTGAGTTATGAGAATAATACATCTCTTCTTTTTCTCCCAGCAGATCTATTATCAAATCTATTATTAATGAGATAAAGAATATTTTCTACCAATAACAAATATCTTCATTCTCGATAATGCCTTAGAGTCCTGCACCTTACAACTTTCTGACTTTCTTAGGTCTCTTGGTATTGTTCACTAGACCTCATGTGCTTATACATCCCAACAGAATGATATTGTCGAGCGCAGACACCGTCACTTACTTCATGTGACCAGAATCTTGTTGATACAGAATCGTGCTCCTTATGCTTTATGGGGTGATGATGTCCTCACTGCATGCTATCTTGTGACCACATGCCATCGTCTTTCTTGGGAGAGAAGATTCCTTTCTCGATGGCGTTTCTCGAGAAGGATCTTTTCTCTCTTACACCTCATGTGTTCGGTTCTATTGCATTTGTTTATGATTTCTCTATAGGTCATGACAAGCTCTCTCCTAGAGATGTCTAGTGCATTTTTGTTGGCTACCCTCGTACCCAAAAGGGGCAGAAATACTTTGTCAATGCCGATGTTACTTTCTTCGAGTCTGTCATGCATTTTTCTCCTACAGGTAACATACTAGCCCCATCACAATCTGATGTTGAGATTTACATGCCTCCACCTCCTATTGTCATACACCACCTCCCTTTACTCATGCTCTACTTCCACCACCGCCGCCCCCTACACCTATTCCTGCTTCTATACCTGCTCATTGGCTCTACTTCCTATCGTGACTCAGTTTTTATCACATGCGTTTACTCGTAGGTCTCGCTATGTTCCCCCTGCTCACAGGTCTTGCCCATTGTCTAACATGCCTCAAGTATGTAATGAGCACATTGTTTCTACTGATGGTACTACTGAGTTGTCTGTACAACAAGATTCCATACAAGATGAGCAAGTGCCTTCTCAAGAGGGGAACTTATAGGTTCGGGACTTGGCAGATGATATTGATGTGCTGATTGCTCTACGAAAGCAGAGACATACTTGTGCTACTTATCCTCTTGCAATCCATATTTTCTTTATCAGACTGTCAGAGGATTTCATGAGGTTTACCTTGGCACTATCAGCCGTGGAGGTACCATGGACATATTAGGAGGCTCTTCAGGACAGTCAGTGGTGGTTAGCCATGGAGGAGGAGATTGCCGCACTACAGTCGTGTGGTACTTGGAGTCTTGTTTCAGCTCTAGTTGGCGTATCTTTTGTGGGGTGCAAGTGGGTGTTCACTGTGAAATGCCGTGCAACTGGCAGTGTGAATTTTTATAAGGAGAGACTTGTGGCACGTGGGTTCACCCAGACATATGGGGTTGGCTATCAGAATACTTTCTCTCCAGTTGTCAGACATTCTATTCTGCGTATTCTTCTTTCTGTTGCTGTGACACGAGATTGACCCCTTTTCCATCTTGATGTGAAGAATGCCTTCCTCTATGGTGATCTAGAAGAGGAGGTCTACATGCACCAACCACATGTGTTTGCTGCTGAGGGGGAGTGTCAGAAGGTTTGCAGGCTACATAAGGCTATCTATGACCTTAAGCAGAGTCCAAGAGCATGATTCCAAAAGCTCTCGGACTTGATAGAGCAACATGGATTTGTGTGATCGACTATCGATCGCTCTTTGTTGTATTCAGATGCAGATTATGCTGGATGTTTAAAGGATAGAAAGTCTACTTCAAACTTTGCTGTGTTCATAGAGAATTCAATTGTTTCATGGAAGAGCAAGAAGTTGGCTATGGCTGTCAGATCAAGTGTTGAGTCAGAATACATGGCCATGACGCATGCTTTCACAGAGATGATGTGGGTCAGGTCTGTTCTTACTGACCTAACTATAGAGGTGCATCTTCCCTTGCGCCTCCAATGTGACAGTCAGGCTGCTCTTTTCATTGCAAACAACCCAGCCTTCCATGAGAGGACCAAACACATTGAGGTGGACTGTTACTACACTCGTGACTTGATATAGAAGGGTCTTATCACCACTATTCATGTGAGCTCTGGAGACAAGACAATGGATGTTCTTGTTAAGACCCTAGCCAGCGGGCCTTATCAGAGACATCATTCCAAGCTGAGCCTGATCGATATCTACACTCCAACTTGATGGGGGTGTATTGAGAGATTAGTTATCTTTCTTATTGTTTTTGTTGGAGTATATGCGTCATTCATATGTAGATGGGTAAATAGATCACTCCAGGATCCATTTACCACATTCAGAGTTTAGTCCCAAATCTACCAGTGGTGGGACTTGGAAGGTCTGTGGAGGTTATATAAGAAGCCCCAGTTCCCCTGTATCAGATGAGAAAGTCAATAGACACATATGATCCTTTGATGCATTCTCCTGTGGTTTCATCCCACTCCTTAGGGAGTAGGGTGTTCCACATTAAAATCTCGTTATTCCTCAAGTTTTATTATTTTATCTATGATACGGTTCCACATTCTTATTTTCTAACATGGTATCAGAATGGGTTCGATTCTCGAGGATTTTATCTTCGTTCATCATTTATTCGAGATTCGATTTTTTGAGTGTTGTATTCGTGAAGATTAATGTTCATGTTATGAGAGAATTGTTCTTGAAATTTCTGTATTGAAGATTGTTAGATTGCCATCAAAGTTTTGGAGATTGTTTAAAGTTCCAGAAAATTTTCTGCATCCTTGTAACGGCCAAACCCTAGCCGCAACATGTCGCAAAACCTCCAGCATGCGCGACACAAAGATGGTGACCCAATCATAGGTCATAGCGGCGCGAAAGGATTTAACCCTATAGCATCATCGACGATGCTTCTCTTCCAGCAGCCCTCGATGGCATCGATCAGGCCATTTACGACCATTTGGGCGCCGTCTCCAGGTGTCTTGCGACCCCGAAGCCCGAGTGCACGGCAAGTGTCTTCGACATCCACGTAGGTGATGGCGACGTCACCCGCGCCTCCTTGGCATCGCCTCTTCCTTCTCCAGCTTCAAGCGAAACACGAGGTGGCTCCAGGCGGAGCCACGATTCACTCCGGGAGAACCACTCCACTGGCGGCAGCCAAAACAGGTTCTCCCCTCACGGGGAACCCTAAGTTTTGAAGAGGAAGGATCACCTCCTGAGCTCGTTGTTCCAAATCGTGCATCAAACTTCTTCGATCGTCGCAATAGATGGCAATCGCTCGAGCCCTTCCTCTGTGTCGCCATCCTTTACCAAGTCACGCCACACGACGATGCCTCTCCATCCTCCAGCAGGCGAAGCCACCCTCCTCTCCTCTTCTTGTTGAGCGCCTCCAACATCTCTGCACCTTCTCCTGATCTTCGTGTAGGTCCATCCCCTCCAGGCGGTCCAGCTCCACCCTCATCTAGACGAAGGCAGCGGCACACTGTCTTCTTCTTCAGATCCAGGCGGTAGCGCCCTTGCGCTTAGCAGATACCATGTTTAAGGCATGTAGGCGACATTGACATTTGGTGATGATGATTGGGGTTTCTCCAGAAAAGGGAGGAACCCTAAAGTGGAGGCTGCGAGCTTATTAAAAAAAGGGGAAGGGAGAGGGGAGAGATGGGCCCGGTTCCTACTTAAAAAAAGGGAAAGACCAGCGAGTTGTCTTTTAAATTTAAGCCCAAGAGGGTCTACAACCGCTATTGCGAGAACCCAAGTGGGCTGCAGTTCAAAAAAAAGAGAAAGAGAAGAGGAAAAAAGATGGTGGATGCTACAGTTGGGCTCAACTGGGTCGAGATTTCTGTTCTTAAAATTTTTTAAGGAAAGATGCTTATAAAAGTAAAGCCGTACACAAGAAAAATTTTGCAAAAAAGAGAGAAAGGCCGTAAAAAATAATGAAATACTTATTTGAAAAAATGATTTACAAAAAACAATTTGAAAGGAAATGGCGAGAAAAAATGTGACAGCTTATGTGATGTATTTCCCCCCATTTTCTTATCTTCTCCCAACTTGATCGATGCCATTGTTTTTCGGCCTGGATGGGAGAAAGGGGAGTATTGTGTAAAGTCACAGGTCTGTTCCAGATTCAGATGTCAGATTACAGAACAACCATATATTCAGACGCTACAGTTCAGTTTCAGACTCTGCGGATTGGTTTAGAGTCCAAGTTTAAGGCACTCCATATTTGAATGACCAATTTTCTTCGAGTTCTCCAAAGAAAGACTCCTTTTTAGAGGCACATGTGTGCGATCTTTTTTATGTGGTCCGTCTTTTGTTTTTTGTTAGAGTTTTTCGTGTGTTCTATAGGGACTCTACAGTAGAGATCCCTTTCCCTATGACATATGGGCTAGGGTTTTTCATGTGGTTTCATAGGAACTCCAGAGTAGAGATCCCATTCTCTGAGCCTGTATGGGAGAGACCCAGTTCTCCGACAAGGAGACTTTTCAGGCTCCATTTTCCATCGATCGTGGACTCCGACGAGGATGTCTTCATGGCTTTTCAGTTCGACCCTTCAGAGATGGAGCAGTTGTCCACATGATTCAGTCTTGTACATGTGGCAGGACAGAGTACTCCGACGAGGAGACTGATTTCAGTTTCTGTGACTCTGACATGGGCAGTACAAAGCACACGTTCTCCGACAAGGAGATCCAGTTCGACTTATACTCTAGCCGTTTGTTCCTCCTCACCTGCGCGGTATAAGAAGCAACATCCTCGACAACAACTGGCAGTTGTGTTTGCGTTGTGTTGATATTGTCTGCAGTGTCTTGTATTATGAGTTTGAGATTTCTTTCTATTTGTCCAAGCTGAGCATTGCATGCTCTAGCTGGAGGGGGAGTGTTGGAGTATATGCGTCACATGTTGTATAGGTGCGTTACTGCGTAATTGGATTTATCCAAGGGCCTGGAGATGATCGCCCTTGGGTGGTTACGATGTTGCGGTGCCGTCGTGCTTGTGGGCGCACCACCTTTTCGCCGTAGCCGTATCCATGGGTGAGACTATGCGAGGGAGTTGTGCATCCATCTTAGAGGGGTACAACATGGAGTTCTCTATTGATGTAATTGGAGATGGTGCCGTCACGAGGAATTAGGGTTTCAGACGAAACCCTAGAACTTAGACTTGAACAATCTTGAACATAATAATATTCAAGAATAAAATACCAAAATCGAATCTTGAACATAAATAACGATCATAATATCCTCGAGAATCGAACCGGCTCTGATACTTTGTTAGAAATATGAAACGCGGAAGCATCATCAGAGAGAGAATAAGAACATGAAGAACACCGGGATTTTTACGTCGGACCCTACTCTGTGAGGAGCGAGATGAAACCGCGGGAGAACACCTCAATGTGCTGATGGTTCTTTTGAACTTTCTTTCTCTTGCAAGTGGTGTGGGGATTCTTATATAGACTCCATCGAGTCTCCACATCCCACAATTGGTAGCTGTAGGACTAAACATAAGAGGGTGGAGGGATCCATTACCCACCTACACAAAATGTGACGCGTATACTCCAATCTCCTTCTTGCTTTTCCATGACACCGCAGAGCTCCCTATAAATGCAAAAAAAACTGAGGTAGACTTTTTGTCCTTTGAACATCCTGCATAATCTGCATCTGCGCACTGTAACTGCATGCAATGTTCTTCTGCTAAATAAAAGACCAGTTGCAGGAGAGGTCTTTAGATACTTGAGAATCATACGGACTACATCCATATATGCATGTCTAGGCTGCTCCATGATCTGGTTCACTCTGCTCACTGCAAATGATGTATCTTGTCTTGTCTACCTTCTCTATGTCATCATTATACAACTTCATGCTTGGGTCCATGGGAGTAGTGGAAAACTTACAATCTGCCATGCTTATCTCAGAGAGAAGATCTGTAGTGTCTTTCCTCTGGGTCATAACACGATCTCGCTGGTTCCTGATGAATTAAAGTCTAAGGAAGTAACGTAGATCGTTAAGGTCCTTGGTTACAAACTGTTGACCTAGGAAATCCTTAGTTGCACGAATGCCCTACACATCATCTCCTATAACAATGATATCATCAAAGTAAACTAACATAGCAATTGTACCTCTCTGAGTCCTCTGAATGAACAATGAATGATATGCAATCGATCTCATTAACCCCTGCTGATCTATCAAGTCCGAGAGCTTTTGAAACCATGCTCTTGGACTCTTCTTAAAGCCATAGAAAGCCTTATAAAGTTTACTCATCATATGACACTCTCCCTCAGCATTAAACCTTGGTGGTTGTTGCATGTATACTTCCTCCTGTAGGTCATTATACAAAAACACATTCTTCACATCAAGTTAATATTGGGCTAGTCTCGTATCACTGTAACTGAGAGAAGGATCTGCAGTGTATAATGGCGACCCACCAGAGGAAAGTATCTTGATGGTCCACCCCATAGGTTTGGATGATCCCATGAGCCATAAGTCTCACCTTTTAGCGGTCCACAATGCCATTTGCTTAGTGCTTCACCATGAACACCCACTTGTATCCCACGACAGAAGCTCCTGTACGAGCTCTAACAATGCTCCACGTGCCACGTGACTGTAACACGAACATCTCCTCTTCCTTGGCAAGACATCACTGACAATCCTTTATCGTCTCGTGGTATGTTCGTGGTATCTCCATGGCCGACAACCCCACAACAAACTTCCTGAAATTCTCCGAGAGTCACCTCAAAGAAACATGAACTACAAGAGGATAAGTAGCACCTATACATCGCCGCTTCTGCAAAGCAATATGCACATTAAGATTACTTGCCTCCTCAACCTGTAAACTAGCCTCCTGTGAGGGCACATGCTCATCATGTAAAGTAGCCTATTGCATGGACAAATCACTAGTGCCATTGGTAGAAACAATATGCTCAATACATACCTGGAGCATGCTGGATGATGGGAAAGGCCCATGAGCAGTTAGAACCATGTGAATCCTACAAACATAGAAATGTGGCAACACGTGTGACAAGGTACAAAGTGGTGGTGGAGGAGTCACATCAACATATGGTGGTAGTGGTGTAGGTGGTCAAGGGATTGGAGGTGGTGGTGCCATAGAGGCACATATACTCTCTCTAGAGTCATACATAGTCAATCTGTCACATGTAGAGAAAAGTACATAATATGCTCAAAAAAGTTGAGGCCAACATTGATATAGTACTTCCGTCGAACATGGTCGAAGCAACAATACCCTTTCTGGGTATGAGAGTAGCCTACAAAGACACGCTTGAGAGCTCTAAGGGAGAGCTTGTGAAGATCAGGAGTCAAGTGGTGAAGAAAGGCGACAGAGCCAAACACTCAGGCTTAAGGGAGGAGAACAAGTCCTTCTCGGGAAACACAATTAAGAAAGGGACCTTCTCTCCTTTATCAGAAGATGGCATACGATTCATATGTAGCAAGAATTGCGAACCATATCACCTAAAAAGAGTGTAGATCGACTCTGGATCAAAAGTATATTGGTCACATCAAGTGACGGTATTTGTGTTGGGCAACACTATTCTGCTGAGAAATGTAAGCACACTTGGTATGGTGTATGATGCCAAGAGACCTGGAGAACTCAGAAAGCTATAATGTGCATAAATTTAATGCATTGTCAGAGCGAATAAACTTAACAAGAAAATATTCTTTATTTCAATAATGAAAGATTTAATGATAGACCCTGCTTCAGAATTGTTTTTCAAAAGAAAAACCCAAAATAATCTAGAAACATCATCCACAACTACAAGATAAAAGATGTATCCCTGGTGATCAAGAACACAACTAGGACACCAAATGTAAAAATGGACAAGCTTAAATAAATGACTGTTACTATGACTTTGACGGCCCCAAAAAGAACGGTGATGCTTCCCAAGCTAGCAAACCTCGTACTGGAAAGTAGAATGCGTGGAGATCCGTGGGACGCCATGACACAACTTCTGCAGATGAAGGTGACCAAAATGAAGATGTCACATATATGATGAGACTGATCCAGTAGGAACAATAGAGGTACTAGCATATATAGATTGGACTAATCTGTAGAGCCCCCTTTGCACGCAGCCACATCCAATCCCCCTGCCCATGATATATACTGAAACACAAGAGAAGAGGGGTCAAAATAACATGACAATGCAAATCCTTAGTGATCTGACTAATAGAAAGAAAATTAATCTGAAAATAAGGTGCATGTAGCACATTCAACCGGTACGTGGATGGCCTCAAATGAACACCCCCTGTAATAGGTGAATGAACCTCATTCAAAAAAACGAACCTCGCTCACAATGTTGACCGATCTGCCAGGGGGTACATATATGTATGAACTGAACTGCGCTTTATCTAAACAGATGGTGTAAAGCACCAGGGTCCATGATCTACTCTGTCATATCTGCCCTGTTACTATCGGTGAAAGCATATGCTACACCTGAGCAGCTCGAAGATGCTATGGTAGAAGCAACAACATCTAGGAAATCGGTAGTATTGCCGACAACAGTAGTCATTATCTCCCTCAAATAGAGACAATGTCATCTCATCGTGAATCTATAGAAGGGGCCAAACTATCGGGAGGCTCTGATTGCTCAGGTACACAAGCAGCGGGATATATATGCTTCTAATAGCATGTATCCTATGAATGTCTAGGATGACGACAATAGGTGCATGAACCACGTTGATGTCAAGAAGGCTTACTTGCATTTCATCGGGGAGGAGCGTGGTGTGACGGAAGAGGGTGTGGATCTGCGCTTGATTTGGAGAAGCAGGGTCCTGGCTAGGATCAAAGTTTTTCTATGGCTGTTCAGGCTCAGAAGGGTTCTCACGAAGGAGCGACAGGGACATATTTTCGAGGTGGTTGACACTTCATGTGATAGGTGCGACCTAGCGTCAGTGGACTTGGACCACTTGTTCTTCTCGTGCCCGCCTTCTGTGAATGTCTGGGTGAAGATTTGTGTTCTATGGCTTATCCCCCTTGATTTTGAAGGTTTCTGGCGAGTTATGAGGAATGTTTGTGGCGTGGGGCATGAGGACTGCATTCTCCTGTTTGCTGTGATCTGGGCCATTCAGTCGTCGCGGAATGGTGTTGTCTTTGGGGGGGGGTTCCTTTTCACTTGGGAAGTGTGCTTCAACATTGTAGGCATTTTGTAAAACTTGAGGTATATAGCGTCAGGTACATGTAAATCCTTTTTGGTTTTTCCTTTCTTTATGAATATATACATCTTTTGAGGTGGCTCTCTCCATGGGAGGCCATCTGAACTTTCATTAAAAAAAACCATGTTGACGTCCACCTCCTCTGCTACGGAGACTGCGCCGTGTGAACTGAGTAGAACCTCTCATGCCGTGAGATACAACCATCACCTAGGAGGTCTGTGTGGTGGTAGGTGGTGTGATAATGATCTCGTTAAGATGACTGTATACTTCCTTCATGATGTGGTATAGTTGCATTGGTAAGAAGCCGTGTGCATGCTGCCTCATACTTAGGGCCTAGAACAACCAAGAAGACCCCAATCATCATAGAATTCCTGTACGCCATTTGCTGCTCGGTAGATGTGCCCACGAGCATGAAGTTGTGAAGCATGTCGAATATTCCACGAAGAAAAGAGTAGAAATTATGCATAGGACAATCATTCTGCTTGGCCGTGTAGATGTCAAATTGCAAATGAAGAATCTTGACCTCATTTTTCACTTGGCAATATGTGGCTGCCATGATATCTCACATCGCCTTGGCGGTGAGCTGGTTCACTTGACAATCTTCGTGACAAGAGTCCCAAAGTGCCAAATACGCGTATATGCGTCATTTTGCTTCCACGAGGCTTTCTCCCCAGTTTTATCCATTAGATCCGGTTGTGTCAGAATGTACTCCTTGTTGTTGCAGTGCCTAAGGGTCAGGAACTGCATATACCACAACTCATAGTTGATCCCATCCATTTTCATGATGGAAGCCAAGCCCTTAAAGGCACCCGACAAAGAGAAGACATCATTCTTGCTCTCTGACATGATGAAGAAAACTGACCGAAATAAAACTCGACTGGGTTTGTTCTATCTACATGATCATATAGAGGTTTAGTTGTACATGTATACACATATAACCATCCTCTTCAATTCAGGATCCACACTAGGGTTTAAGATGTGTTCTAGAGTCTGAAATCAGCACTCCGGTCAAAATCAGATTATAAAGAGCCCTAGAACATGACAAACATGCTAAAGGAGATCACAATGGAGCCCTGGATCTTTTCATGGGTCCTAGAATGTCTTGGTGATGGGTTGTGATGAAGAAGAAGGCCCTACATGGGCTTGGTCGATGGCGGCGGTACCCCGCAGGGGCCTCCTGGGTGGTGGCACTGGAGCCCCAAAGGGGGCTGTGCAGCGGTGAAGGTTGGGGGGCTACCAATGGTGGCTTGGCATGGCTATCAATGGTGTTTTGGCAGAGCTAGGGGCCAAAGGCGTTGCCGCTAGGACCCTAAGAGGGCCTTGCAACACAGCGTTAGGTCAACGAGGGCTGCTAGAGGCGGTGCTCGATGATCCTCAGGGACTGTTGTGGCAATCATTTGTCCTGAAGATTTATTAGTTGTTTGGGGTTCCAAATCTTCAGTTTCAGTCACACATGTCTGTGACCATTTGTCGTGGTCCCTATCTTTCTTGTTGTTTCAGCCAAAGTTTTCATGTGAGCCATTGTGACTCCAGAGTAGAGGACCATTCCCTATGCCATGTGGGCAAGGGTTTTCATGTGGTTTCATAGGGACTCCCGAGTAGAGTACCATTCTCTGTGCAAGACGGGAGAGATCCAGTTCTCTGACGAGGAGACTTTCATACTCCATTCTCCAACGACCGTGGACTTCGACGAGGATTGCACTCCACGGCCCTTTAGTTTGGCCCTTTTCAGAGATGGAGCAGTTGTCCACATATTGTGGCGGGTCAGAGTACTCCGACGAGGAGACTCATTTCCAGTTGTAGTGACTCTGACATGCGCAATACAGATCACATGCTCTCCGACGAGGAGATTCAGTTGACTTACACTCCAGACTGTTTGTCCTTCTCACCTGCACGACACGAGAAGCAACGTCCTCGACAGCAGCCGACAGTTGTGCGCGTTGAGTTGATATTGTCCGCAATGTCATGGATTGTGGGTTGAGTTTCTTCCTGTTTGTCCAAGCTGAGCATTGCATGCTCCAGCATGAGGGGGAATGTTGGAGTATTTGGTTGTGCGCCACTTGAGTTGTACATGGGTAAATGGATATCTCTAGGATCCATTTACCGCATCCATGTCTTTAGTCCCACATCTACCCTCTGTGGGATGTGGAGACTCAGTGGGAGCTATATATAGACCCCCACACCCATTGTATCCATTGAGAAAGTTGAATGCAACATATGGCCCTTTGAAGCGTTCTCCCATCGTTTCATCCCGCAACTTAGGGAGTAGGGTTCCACGTAAAAATCTTGTGTTCCAATTTTATCTTTCTGTTCTTATGCTCTGTTTATTATTCCGCTTCCGCTTTCCTATTTTCTAACAATGTGCAATTTATGAACATTGAAAATGGTTAATATCAGAATTGTGAACAAACTTTAGGAGACGGCTGACATATAGGTGTGCAGCTGTTTGATTTCTCTCTCAGTCAACTTAGAGATTGGTTCAACCAGCTGAAGGACAGGGTAAGGAAACCTGTTCACAATTTCTGTTTTCCCATCTGTCTGCAGGTGGAAGCATCTGCTTCTACTTTTCCTGTCCGTCATCATCCTTATAGTGGTGGCTTTTGAAAGAAAATGATTGCAATAAGATATATAAATGTGTAAAGGAGACTGTTTATTTGGGGGAAGTTTTTGCGAACCACTTTTCACTTTCGAGGAAATTTGACACTTGCATATAGATATATTCCGAATATTTTATGGAATCTGTGTAACTCATAATATGTATATATATCTCTCTTTGCAATGCTCTCGGGACGGATGCGTTTGCGTGTTTCCCTCCTTTTTTGCCGTCAAAAAAAGATATCTTGCAATGTTAGACTTGTCTTGCAACTTGTATATTGTGTACATTATTTGGTATTTATGATTTCTTACTCTTATTTCTCTCTAGAAACTTGGCATGGACTGGATTATCCACTTAGATACCGACGAGTTGATTCATCCCGCAGGTGCTCGAGAGTATTCATTAAGACAGTTACTGTTGGAGGTCCCTGGGAATGTCGACATGGTCATCTTTCCAAATTATGTATGTGCATCCGTTGCATGTTGATACACTAAAACATCATCAGACTTGTCGCAAGATTTCTATAATTCACCTTGTTTTATTTCTCCAGGAGAGCAGCGTTGAACGAGATGACATAAAGGATCCTTTCAGTGAGGTACATAATATTTTTGTTTGAGAAAAAAACTATTAAGTTTCTTATGTCTAAGTACTATAACTACATGAATAAGAGATTTTTACGTTTACGTCCCTATAAACTCTCATCATTACATTCGGACTCCAATAAATTATATATTTATACCAAGCCATATGAAATTGTTAGCTCTTACACCTTATGTCCTTACGTTAGCATCTTTTTAAATGTGCTGTCACAATTACATACACGTTAAAAATGACTAGATTGATGCCTCCATCCTAAATTTTTAATACATTGCATACTCTTTGACGAGTGCAGTGTGCCTACCACCCAAAAGATCGTGGTTCAAATCCCCACTTGTGGTTGCGTTTGGTAGTCAACAACTGGCGTAAAAAATAGTCGAATCTTTCAACATAGATTTGAGCAAGAATCCATGTAGCCGACCCTACTTATAGTGGGAGAAGGCTTCGCCATCACATACTCTCCGACGACATTCCACCCATGATCTCATTATTCAAATGCTCTTTGATCCATTAGAGGGGTTAGGATTGGATATGGATTAAGTTCCTGATTCGATTCTTAGCACCTTTTGTTTCTTTCGCGAGTTTGGGGATTACAATCTAACCTAAAGTTTTCTGTTGGTGGAATTCACTTGCACATGAACTCCATGAAGAGCTATCTTGATGTGGAAGGAGGGAAGGAAGGAGATGTAATTGCATTATGTATTTAGTGAAGCTCACTGTTTCAAGTGCATACCATGAAAGAGAATACATGCACTTTACCTACACCAAATCCTCTTCAATCTAGGGTTTGGGATATCAATATTGTATAGGTCAACCCAAGGAGGGAAAAAGGATATATCAAAAATATTGGCAAAAATTCAGAAATGGCTAAAAACAACAGTTTTCTCGCAAATTAAGATCATTCCAATTTTTAAAAACAAATAACATACAAATACACACTTATATGCAAGAGTGATGCATATTTAGCAAATTAATACACATTATGTTTGAAAACCAGAATACGGAAGCGTAATATCAGAGATAAAGAATACAAACAATGAAGAACATCATGATTTTTTCGTGGAACCCTACTCCCTAAGGAGCGGGATGATACGCAGGAGAACACCTCAAAGGGATGATGTGTTCATTTAACTTTCTCATTTGGTAAACGACACATCACTTGCTCTGGTAGATGTGCAATTACATCATCAACATATGGCGTCCACATCACCTGCATGGAAAAATGAAATGTAATCTAATGACAGTTATTTGAAGAAAATTGATTGAATGAATCACAACTTATTTACCTGCTCTAGTAATTGCATGTCGAAAACATCACGTTATGGTCTCGTGACGTACGTTGGTTGTCGACGATCCGCAAATGCAGCAACGCAACGAATTCCTAGCGGATGGTCGTGCCACTACGATGTTTCCCCCTGATCACTAGGGCAATGTGTGGAAAATGCTCTCTTGCCCACAACTGAAGCAATATAATCGAGCCTCCGATCTCCGCGGTCGTCATATCTGCTGCTAAATGTAAATGCCTGTATAGGAAAGTAAGGATCGCGGATCCTCTGCTCAACATCCCAGAGTATTGTAGATAATGCAGATGTGGTAGTGTAATCAAAGAAATCAATGACCCCGACTTGTCTGTAAATATAACACCTCTCAACAGTTGTAAAATGTATGCCCGTGCTTGCCTCTGTAAGACCACCTCATCAGCATCCGGTGGCAAGTCTGCAAAATGTATAAATAACCAGCTTGCTAAACTCTGTTGCTAACAATCTTAGAAGGTAAGGGCTTGACGTCTAGAAGCTGCTCGCATGTGTCAGCCCACATCGTTCCAAGGGTGGTCTCTCATGTAACTACAGGTCCATCGATTCGTAAATGGTCATCTCTCCACTAGCCATGGGGAAGATGTGCATCTCATACCTCCATCGCTCCACCAACGCTGTAATCAAATGGCAATCTAGCATAATAAATTCCAATTCCGAAATACATCCAAATCCCGCCTGAGCTACATAAGGAAGTAGGCGACTATCCAAGGGATGCATCGTACATGTGTTTCTCATCGTCAACAATGCAACCATGATGATACCTGTAATTTTAATGAGTGAAGATATATTAGGAAAAGCAATTAGTAATTTGAAACTATTAGTTGACTTACATCGCATGCCCAAACACGACGCGAACGATGTTGCTCCTGCTGAGTCAAAACGGATGGAACAAGCGATCCTGGGTCCATCTGTAATAAAATATTATTAATTTAGAAAGCATGAAGGAAGGCTTAAATAAGCACCAACAATAATTGTTATCAACATAATACGTCAAAAAGGAAAACTTACTCAAAGTAGGACATTTTCGTTTGTTTTGTCCTTCATCTCCACACATGCCACATTTATTTTTATTCCTTTTTGTGGGTTGTTCATTAGAGCTGGATGCTTGCGAAGCCCGTGTATTTTTATCAAGACAACCACGTTTTGTATGACCAAGTACACCACAAAATGAACAAATATTCTGTCGAATGACATCCCTAACATCCATTTCATTATGAATGCTAGTTGATCGTAGGCAACCTTTACTACACTTACATTTTTTAATTGGATGTGATTTTGGGTAGTCCAATGGGGCCCACGTATCCCGATCACCAATTAGAAAAGCCCTTCGTAAACCTTTAATTGCTTCTCTCATGTGTACCATTCACCAACATAAGTGTCAACCTTTGCTAGACGTTTTGAAATGACAACGATAGCGTGAGAACATGGAATACGATAAATTTACCTATGCTTTCGAGATACAAGGGAGGACTTAGGAGGAGAAGCGGTGACGTATGAAGAGTGTCAATGATACAGAAGAGGGGTTGGAGGAGAACTGTAGAGGAGGCAGCGGAGCAGGAGGTCGAACATGGGCGATAGAGTAGGAGGTCGGGTAGCCTAGGTCATCGCACGCGAGGAAGAAATGTGGAACGAGTGAGGAAGAAATGCGGAATGATGTTTAGGTTTAAGGGGGATATCACAATCCTGATGTGCGACACCAATGTCGCACCTTGAAGATGCCCTACCTCTGTAGCATCCAGATGAAAAAACATTAAGCAATGTCATATGTTGAGTATTGACGAACCGCGGACCTACCCTTTTAATGTCGTCTAATCGACGTTTTCGTTGCAGTCGGATAGATTCGGATCGATAAAAAATAACCGCACAAATCGATGAATCGTCGAATGAATTTAATATGCGGTTTTATGTTTGTTTAGCCTGGGCAAGCCACAGGGTCGACTAAAGGAGGCAAAGGAACAACTCGGGATCAAGTTAGATGAATTAGATCGCCTTTTTCCAAATGGGATTTTTTTTAATTTTTTTATGCAATAAAATGCCAAATGCATTGATGTGAATGGACTAGGTTATTAAGAACATCAACAACTTAACCAAATTTAATTTTAATGTGAAATTAATCCAAATTGACCAAATTATATTTTTTCTATTAACCTAATCCAACAACGAATGCAAAATAGATTTTTTTGGAATTTTTGGATTTAAAATGCATACATGAAAAATACAAAACTTTTTTAGAGTTTTTTATGCAATTTTTCGTGCGAATGATATGCAAAAAATATGAAAAATTTATTAGAAGTGAAATATGATGAAATAAAGTTACACTAATTCTTTTGGAATTTTCAGACACTTTGTGATTTTTTTATGATTTTTTTACTGAAAATAGAGCGACTGTGCGTATTTAATTCCTAATAAATCTACGAAGTCAAATTATCCAAAGAATGAATTATCTGAGATAAATAGTTCGATAAAGAATACAGGAGAGTTGAAATTTCTCAAAAATCTTATTCGTGGATTTAATTAAATATCAATTACAGAAATCTCTCTACAATTTATTTTATGCAAACGACAACTCCAAATTAACGAAATTTGGACTGTAATTAAAGCACACTTAGAGGCATCATTCACAATTTTTTCACAATTTTTGGAGTAATAAATAACTACGTGCGAATTTCAGAGCGTAATTGGGCAAAATATCACTGATTTTCAATATCTGATTTTAATAAATAAATCAATGCTCACAAAATGTAAATAAATAGCCCTAGATAAAGAATTAGTTGCTCATCAACATGCTATTTTTCATTAGAATAATGATGCAAAATAACTGTCCAAATTAATGTTCAAAGTCAGGGGTGTCAATGCAATACTGAAAATAAAATGTCAAACTGAAAATGTGCACGAGGGCACTTTTGGAAATTCGAGAACTTAAGAGGTAAACGTGCATTTTTTACAAATATAATAAAATAGAAAATAAAAGACATGTTCCTATCTTGGAACCCAATCAGGGCACACAGAGAGGGGTTGCGGATTGCGGAGAGGCTAGGGCGGCGGCAGCCGCACGAGGGAGCGGCGGCGGCACGCCGTGCGGCAGCGAGGGGGCGGCTGTGAGCTGAGGCGGCGCTCGAGGCGCTGGCTGGGGCACGCGGGGCGCGCCGGCGGCAGGGGGCCGCGCAGGTGGACAACGGAGGTGCGACGCAGGGCGGCGCTCGAGCGGCGACCTGTGCAACTTTTTTTGTGTTTTTTTTGTTTTTGCAAATTTTTTCTTTATATTTTGTAAACATGAATGAAAGAATGAAGAGGTGGTGTGTGATGTTGATGGAATAATGGAATGGTTTTTTATGTGATGATGATGTGATGAACAATAAAAAAATGTTAGATAAAAAATGAAATGACAAGGGAAAGTAGAGGGATACTTACCTATGGATTGCCGAAAGTGGAGCCGCGTCGTGCGGCTTCCATCGTCGCTTCAAGGAGATGGCGGTCTCCGAAGCTTGGCAGCGAGTTTGGAGAAGCTGCTGCTACGTGGGCGGTGCTCCACGGATCTCACCTAAGCCTTGTCGTCGCTCGACCTACTGCACCAAAGCTGTCACCAATGACACATCAAAGGGGGCTCGTGGCTCTCTTTCTCTCAAGAACGGTGGATGAAGAAAAATGATGGCAGAGATGAGAATATAAAGAGGAGGGGGGAAGTTAGAAAAGAGATGGAAAAAGTGGGGTAAGTGTGGCTTGGAGTAGAAGGCAAGGAGGAAGAAGTAAAAGGAGAATAAATAATATAATATAATATAATTAAAATAAGTAGGCTACTAAAAATAACAATAATTAACATAATAATAAAATAATAAAATCCGAAAATAATAAAAAAAATAAATCCGAAAATAAAAAATTGGGGTGACATGTGGCGGCTTCAGGAGCTGCCACATGTCGCTTCTAGAAAATTCAAAAATTAAATGTAAAGAAAAATAAAAAGAAATAACAAAAGGGATTAAATCAAAAAGTGGTCAACATGAAAGTTGCTCGTCTCGACGAGATCTACAACTTTCGTGAAGGGCCGAAAGTCAAATGAAATCATCTGTACAAAAATGTATTTTTGGGTGGTACCTTATAGATATAAAATACCGTATTTTATCTTTTGTAATTTTTTGTCATTTTTAAAAGAGAGAAAAATCAAAATAAAGTTAGAAAAAATATGAAAGGAATATTTACAACTTAATCTATTTTTTTGGATTTTTGATAATTAAGAAAATAAAAGGATGAAATGAAGGGCAAAACGGTCAATATATACAATATACAAATGGGGCCCAAAACCCAAGTTTTGCATACGAGCTTCGATTTTAATGAAATTCGTCTTGTTTCGAAGGTATTTGAATGTATATTACTTTAAAAGTGAGTGTACCTAATTCGGAGGTTGTATGAGAGAGATATGTGCATTTTTAGGTTCCTAGTTTCAAACTTGGATTGGGGTTTTATTGGTCCATTTTGCAAGTTAGTATTTTTTGACATCTTTCCTTAATTAGTGTTAGTAATATATACACTATGGAGTTGATTTTATTGGATTCGAAGTTAGTATAAAATATATACATAAAGGGTATTTTAGCTAATATACAAGTGAATATTTACAAGTGAAATTGGCTTCTTATTTAATGCAAATATGAATGCTAAAATGCAGATGTTATCAATGCATGAATGCTAATTATGCAATATAAGTGGAAATATGCAGCTAATTATTGGGGAACAAAGCTCTATTTTCAATTTTTAGAATCATGAATCACAGATTCATCAAGTATGCGACACCTCTGTAGTATCTAGGTAAAAAAAGATGTTGTAGTACCTTGGGATTTTTGTAATCTTGAGGTACTAAGGAATTTTCCTCCTTAGGGGAGCACATAGATGATGTGGGTTAGATCCATCTTGACTAATCTTACTGTTGAGGTACCTCTTCCCATATAGCTTTTATGCGACAATCAAGCAGCTCTGTCTTTTGCCAATAATCCTACATTCCATGAACAGACCAAGCATATAGAGTTGGATTGCCACTATACCAGAGACATGATCCAGAAGAGTCTCATATCCACATCCCATGTTTTTACTGGAGATCAGACTGTTGATATGTTCTCCAAAGTCATCGTTAGAGGTCCATTTTAGAGATGTTGTTCCAAGTTGAGCATGATAGACATATATGCTCCAACTTGATGGGAAGTGTTGAGATATTTGTATCTCTTTATATTTATTTCTTATTTCTATTTTCTTCATGCACCTCTTATGTAATTAACGTAGGGCTTTTCTCCTATATAATAGAGCCCTTGAGTCTCTTCAATGACAAGCCATTCTATTTTTCTTCAACAGTTTCGCTTTTGAAAAGATGATTGGTAGAGGAATGGAGTGTTTGCATGTCGCTTCCCAAGGATTTTTGCATTGACTGCTCATAAGGATGCACTGGTTATTGATGCATCGGAGAACAAAGCTTGGTGCCCTTTCTTTTCCTTAGATTTTTTGGGCTTGTGACTGCAGGAATATTAGGATTGATCCATGAGCTAGGCGAATTAGAGGGTCCTTCTGGGGTGCGCGATTAGTAGACTTGGTTAGACAATGGCTTCTCAGTGAAGAAAGCATATAAATGCCTCATGTCTGGGTCTGCTCCAGGAGTGGGAGATGAGATTGACGATTATAGATTTATTAGGGGATCGGCTCTTTATCTGCGAGTGAAGATCTTTGTTTGGCAAATGAGAAAGAAAATTCAACTCACACTACAAGACATTACAGACAATATCAACTCAATGCGCACAACTGTCTGTTGCTGTCGAGGATGCTTCTTATGCCGTGCAGGTGAGGAGGACGAACGAGCTAGAATGTGAGTCAAACTGAATCTCCTCGTCGGAGAGCATGTGCTCTATACTGCGCCTGTCAGAGTCACTACAAATGTAAATGAGTCTCCACTTGGAGAACTTTGGCCGGCCACAATAATGTGGACAAATGCTCCATCTCTGAAAGGGTCGAACTGAAAAGGCCGTGGAGTCCAATCCTCGTCGGAGTCCACGATCGCTGGAGAATGGAGTCTTAAGAAGTGTCCTCGTCGGAGAATTGGATCTCTCTCATCTAGCTCAGAGAACGGTACTCTACTTTGGAGTCCCTATGAAACCACATAAAAATCCTAGCCCACATGGCACAGGGAATGGGATCTCTACTCCGGAGTCCCTATGGAGCACATGAAACTCTGGCCTACAAAACAAGAATGATGGAGACCATTGATAAAGTGATGGCAAACATACGCATATCTGAAAGAGGACTCAGAACCAATCGTCGAGTCTGAAATTGCGCATCACACTGTGGACTCGGAATCTGAACATCGAGTTTAAAGCTGCGCATGGAGAATCTTCATCTAAAAAAAACTATAGAGTTTGGAAATCTGACTTGCTTGAAATCTGGCATCTGACTTGTGACTCTACACAATACTCCCATTTCTCCCATACTTGTCGGAAAACAATGACATTGATAAAGTTGGGAGAAGACATGAAAATGGGGAGAACAATAAAATATTAAATAAGCTGTTCATAAAATTTTATACGACTTTTCATTTTCCCTTTTTTTGCATTTTTTTTGTTTTGGCGATTTACCTTCCTCTTTTTTTTATAGCCAACTCATCTTTCTCTCTCTCTTTTCACATCATTTTTAAGACATTTTTTCGGTTTTCCTCTTTTCTATTTCTTTTTTTTGCAAATTTTTTCCGTGTACGTTTTTTTGTACACACTCTCCCCATTTTTTTGAATACATGACAGTTTTTTCTTCATCCCTTTTGATTTGCCCAAAATCTCACGGCCGAATTTTTTTAATAATAAGGGCTATCGACTAGGGTTCCTACCTTCTCTTCACTGTCATCGCTGGAGGGCATCTGCCTTAAGTTGACACCGCCTATGGGAGGGCGCTAGGAGGCGCAACTGCCGCTGGAGCGCTGTTGTAGGAGCCTGTGCTTGGGAGAGTAGGCTGGAGTAGGGGGGAGGGTTCGTCTAGGGCGGAAGGCTTCCTCTCCCCCGATCTCTTGCTGCTGTCGAGAGGAAGGAGAGCGGAGGGGGCGACGCGAGCTCATGGAGGGATGTTCTCTTTCACCTGGAGATGCCGCCTGGAGGGCATCTGGATGCCTCGAGGGAGAATGCGAAGATATCGCGTCGCCTGCGCGTTCGAGCTTGGAGGGTGCACCGCCTGCTGAAGATGCTCGAGGAGGCGGAGTGTCGCCGCAGCCTGGAGGAGCAACTGGAGTATTGGGTTCCGCCTTGAAAAATAATCGAGCGACTAGGCATTGCCTGGAGGATGCGGATTGTGAGGTAGCCGTCCTGATTCCGGGCATGCCGTCCTTCCAGGAGTTCTTACACTGCTAGATGCCGAGGAGGAAGGGCTCGTTGATGACGATGTTGCATACTGTATGATGACTTCAGAATTGGGTTTTGTAGAGATATTTATATATATTCTATGTACTATTTCTGTTTATTTTAATTTCTTGTTTCATCTTATGTAATTTACCTATAGGCTTTCTCTATATAAGAGAGCCTAAGTTTTTTTGGAATATAATGAATCTTTTTCTACCAACATGGTATCAGAGCCAAAACCCTAACCCATGCTGCCACCCACCAACCCTCCTCCCGGCACGTCGGCCTCTCTCTCTCTCTCGCTGCCGCCAGCCCCTCCCACCGCTGCCGCAAGCCTATTTCCTCCTCGTCGGTCCTCTCATCGTTGGTCCCTCTCGCCGCAGCCAACCCCTCCCACCGTCGCCGCAAGCCTATTTCCTCCTCGTCGGTCCTCTGGTCATCGGTCCCTCTCGTCGCCGGCCCCTCCCACCGCCGGCTCCTCCTACCCCCGGCCCCTCCTTTCCATCTATGGGTTTGAGTGCATAAGTCTACATATGCACTCAAATCCTCTGGAGTTTATGTGGATATTTATTCTTTGGTCTACAAACCCTAACTCCATATCTCCGACAATATGTCAGAAAACAAGGTTGATATGCCCTCCATAGGCGCGCTCAAAGGTCCAATGCCAATTATCAAGATGGATGGAATGAAGTATGAGCTCTGGGCGATGCAGTTCATGAGTCTCATGAAGTCGAATGACAAGAAGGACATTCTTACCGAAGGTAAGTCGACAGAGAAGACTGGGGTTTATGCCTCTTGAGAGGTTGATGATTCATACGCCAAAGTCTGGCTTTCAAGCACCCTGTCAATGGAGATTGTCAATGATGTTCTCCATCACTCCACTGCTAATGCAATGTGGGATATACTTGCAGTAACATATTCACAAGTGCGAAATGAGACAAGATCCTTCGGCTTCAACATGACATATTTACAGTCAAGCAGAATGGACGACCCCTTCACTCCTTATATACATCCTTGTGAGGGATGTTTGAGAAGCTTTACAACATCATTCCTCTTACGGCGACTCCAGATTAGCAGAAGACCTTTCGGAACTCTACCATGGTGGGGGTCCTACTTGCGGCACTTGACCCTGAGTATGATGCTGCTCGCTCGCAGATTCTTGCAGATCTACCGTTCCTCCTATGGAGGAAGTTTACCGCAAACTCAGCCGCATTACAGTCTCCTCTAATGTTTCTACTTAGCCTCCTTCGGCGATGGCTGCCTCCAGAGGCAGATGTGGCTCTTCTTCATTATGTGGCTGTGGACCTCATGGGAGAGGTGTCTGTTTTCGTCAGTCGTGCACCTTTTATCATTGACCAGGTCATGCAAAGGATACATGCTATTCTAAGCATGATTTTCCGGCCTCGGCACGTGTAGTTGAGCATGTTGCATCTCCATCAGCATCTGCTTCATATCAGAGATTCGAGGAGCTTGTTGCTAGATTGCATGACATTATGCCCCCCACCTCTTCAGAATCTCCAGGAGGTACCTCGGATATTGCTGCGTCGGCCTCTGCCAGTACCTCTGCTACTGCCAGCACCTCAGGTAGTGCTTATGCTTTTACCTCATGTCATCGATCTGATGTCTCAGATTGGATTATGGACTCCGGTGCGACACACCATCTTTGCCGGGACAGAGGTAGATTTACATCATATAGGGAGATTCCACCGAGGCGATCTGTCATGATAGCAGATGGGACTCATTACCCCATTGTTGGACAGGGGAGATTGCTTTATCTCCTTCCATGCGTCTACATAATGTGTTACATGCTCCTGATTTTTCGATGAATTTACTTTGTATCAATCAGATTAGGAAGGATTTGCACCGTCACACTATATTTGACCCATCATCGCTTGTTTTTCAGGACATTCTTACGGACAGGGTGATTGGCTGTGGCTCTGAGCAGGATGATCTTTATCGTCTGGTCTGAACCTCATACGTTGGTGTTTCCTTTCACCCAAGTGGATCAGTATCTCCTTTTACATGGCATGATGTTTTGGCCACCTCCTTCTTTAGAAGATGCGTCATATCTTGCCCCAGATTTCGCCAAGTTCTTCTTTTCAGTGTGAAGCATGTCAATTGGGAAAGCACCATAGATCTAGCTTCCCTAGTCGTCAGTCTCGGAGCAGTAGCTCCCCTTTTGAGTTATTTCATGTTGACATTTAGGGTTCGAGTCGTGTTCCTAATCACCAGAGGCACATGTTTTATCTTGTTATAGTTGATGATTTTTCTCGACTTTCCCGGGTGTTTTGTTGAAGAATAAATCTGAAGCCGGAGATGTGATAAAAAATCTTATAAATGAAGTGCAGAATGTTTTTTCCTCTACTGTGAAATATGTGTGTACGGATAATGCTTTGGAATTTTACACTCGTTCTTTTTCTTAGTTCTTCTCATCTAAAGGCATTATCCATCAGACCACTTGTGCTTACACGTCTCAACAGAATGCCATTGCTGAGAGAAAATATCGTCATCTTCTTGATATCACTCGGATGCTACTTATCCAGAGTTGTGCTCCCATTTCTTTTTGGGGAGATGTTGTCCTTACCGCATGTTATCTTGTGAATCGTATGCCATCTTCTGTTTTAGGTGAGAAAAATCCTCTCTTTGTCACCTTTCCTGATAAGGAATTAGTCTCACTTACTCCTCGTGTCTTTGGTGTTGTTGCATTTGTTCATCAGTTGTCTCCGAGACTTGTCAAGCTCTCACCTAGGGCTGTCAAGTACGTTTTTGCTGGGTACTCCCGGACACAGAAGGGTTACCGATGCTATGACCCTGTAAAGATGAAATATTTTGTCAATGCTGATGTCACATTTTTTGAGTCTGTCATGTATTTCTCCCCTGTAGGTGACAGGTTGGCCTCGTCCAAATCCGATGATGAGATCTATGTCCCTCCTCCTTCGTGTCCACCACCTCCTGTTCTTGTTCCTGTCAACACACCATCACCACCACCTCCTCCACAACCACTTGTACTACCCTTATCAAAGTTCTATACCCGTCGATATGTTCTTGCTCACGGGGCTCGTCAATTATCCAGCATGCCTCATGTTTGTTCAAATATTATTACTAACGATGGGTCTGATAATGTGCAAGTGTAGGGATCATCGTTGCAAGAGAATAATATACCGGCAAATATTGTTTCTGATGATCTGGATGTCCCTATTGCCATACAGAAGTAGAAATGCACATGTGCATCATATCCGCTTGCCTCACAGGTTTTTTTCCATCGTCTCACAGGGGACTTTCTGAGGTTTGCTATGGCCTTATCAACCGTGGAGATACCACAAACTCCTCAGAATGCCTTGAAGATTGGTTGTTGGATTTCTGCCATGGAGGAGGAAATGGCTACTCTACAGTCGCGGGGTATATGGAACTTGGTTCCTGCTCCTCCAGGTGCATCTGTTGTCAGCTGTAAGTGGGTGTTCATTGTCAAATATCATGCAGATGGTTGCCTTGACCGTTACAAGGCAAGGCTAGTGGCGCGAGGGTTCACTCAAACATACGACATGGATTATGTGGACACTTTCTCTCCAGTTGCACGCCATTCAACTATACGCTTCCTTCTGTCAGTTGTTGTGGTACGTGATTGGCCCTTATTTCAGCTTGATGTCAAGAATGCCTTCTTGTGTGGCGATCTGTAGGAAGAAGTCTACGTGCAGCAACCTCCTGGGTTTGCTGCTAAGGGGGAGAGTCACATGGTGTGCAGACTTCACAAGGCGATATATGGCCTTAAACAGAGCCCAAGGGCGTGGTTTCAGAAGCTTTCTCATCTAATTGAAAAGTAAGGGTTCAAAAGATCAAATGCAGATCACTCTTTGTTCGTCCAGAAGATGTCTAGAGGTTTGTCATCCTGGTGTATGTTGATGGTATACTAGTTACAGGAGATGATACACAGGGGATAAAGATGGCAAAAGCATTTCTGGACCATCAGTTTGTTGCTAAGGATTTTGGCACACTACGATATTTTCTTGGGTTGGAGTTTGCCAGGAATGCGCAGGGTCTTGTGATGACCTAAAGGAAGTATATTGCATATATGCATGTTAAGACGGGTATGATTGGATATCGACCCTCAACTACTCCTATGGACCCCAGCATGAAGTCTTATGGCAATGATACAGATGAGGTTGACAGGAGAAGATATAGAGAAATGGTGGGTAAGCTCCTCTATATTACTACCACTAAATCTGATATCGCTTTTGCAGTGAGTCAGGTGAGTCAGTTCATGGAGCAGCTTAGACAAGTACATATGGATGCCATATACATGATACTGAGGTATCTAAAGTCGTCTCCAGGCACAAGTTTACTGTTCATAAAAGAAACAAACATTTCTATTTTCGCATGTGCTGATGCGGATTATGCAGGATGCCCTAAGGTTCATAAGTCTACTTCTGATTTTGTAGTATTTGTGGGCAGTTATTTGATTTCTTGGAAAAGCAAGAAACAAACAGTGGTGGCTAGATCTACTGCGGTGAATATAGGGCCATGGCATAAGCAAATACTGAGATGATGTGGGTTCAAGTTGTACTAGAAGATTTGCATATAGATGTACCTCTACCCATGCAGCTACAATGTGATAATCAAGCCGCATTATTCATTGCTAATAATCCTGCTTTTCTTGAAAGAACAAAACATATTGAGTTAGATTGTCACTACACTAGAGATATGATCCAGAAGGGCTTGATCTCTACTTCTCATGTCAGTTCAGGAGAGCAGACTGCAGACATTTTCACTACGCCATTGCTCAGACGGCCATTCTAGAAGTATTCTTCCAAGCTGAGCATGATTGATATCTATGCTCCATCTTGAGGGGGAGTGTAGAGATATTTATATATATTCTATGTATTGTTTCTGTTTATTTTAGTTTCTTGTTTCCATCTTATGTAATTTACCCATAGACTTTCTCTATATAAGAGAGCCTAGGGTTCGTTGGAATATAATGAGTCCTTTTCTACCAACAGGTTTCATATGAAACCCTCAAATAATGAATATGATCTTTATGAATGGTGTAGCAAACATTAAGGTTTCAATAGAAACCCTAGAATATGAACTTGAACAATCACAAATAAAAGAATCTTCATGAACTTAATGCCAAAATCGAATCTCGAAAGCGTGAACACAATAAATCTTCAAAAATTTTTCCCCGCGAATCGAACCCGCTCTGATACCATGTCGTAAAATAGGAATGCGGAAGCATATCCGAATAAAAAAAATTTGGAACAACACAGGATATTACGTGGAGCCCTACTCCCCAAAGAGCGGGATGAAAGCACAAGAGAACACCTCAAAGAGTTGATGTTTTCATTGCACTTTCTCACATGATACAGAGGGTGAGAGGCTTCTTATATAGCCCTCACCGAGTCTCCACATCCCACAACTGGTAGATGTGGGACTAATCTCATGGATGCGGTAAATGGATCCTGGAGGGATCCATTTGCCCATCTCCCACATGGAGGACACATACTCTAACAATCATGCTAGGGCTCTATTTATGACTCGGTATGTGCAATTTCTTATTGGCCTAAAAACTGGGGTGCGACTCACCTTGAGATAACACCGTCTTTTTCGATTGAAAAAATAAGGATCTCAAGCTAGAGCCCCTCTCACTCAAATGTTCATGACTTCTTTCTCCGAATCGAAATTGGGCAATTATTGGCGCTTTGGATTCCTATTGAATATACATATCCGAGGACTCTCCTAATGAATATACATATCCGAGGACTCTCTTATGATGGATTTGGACAGTAACTGGAAAATCTAGATGTGTTGTAGTGTAATTCATATTTATAGTCATAAATTGATGAGTTAGTTGACTGAGCTGAAAATCTGGGATCTTACAATGACTTAGGAGCAATCAAGACCAAAAAACTGGCACCGTTAATGAATAGAGGTAGAAACACGGCCCAGTGTCTGCTTTGGCTTTTTAGATGTTGCTTTTTAAAAAGTAATTATTTAACTAAAACTGGTAATTCATTTTTGACAAAATTATTAACTTTTGCATGGGCAATTGTTTTTGTTGGAAGAAATGAGTGCGTTGTTATATTTGGGAACCCTAGGCCCTCTTATATAAAGAGAGTACTATGGGTAAATTACATTAGATGGATATAGAGAAAATAAAATAAGAACACAGTACACATAGAATACGTAAACATATAAATATCTCTACACTAACTCTCAAGATGGAGCATTGATGTCAATCATGCTTAGCTTGGACGAACACTTCTGGAATAGTCCTCTGAGCAATGCCTTGGTAAAGATATCTGCTGTTTGCTCTCCCGAACTGACATGTGAGGTAGAAATCAAGCCCTTCTGAATCATATCTCTATTGTAATGGCAATCTACCTCAATATGTTTTGTTCTGTCATGGAACGCAGTTACGCAGGGTTGTTTGCAATGAATAGGGCAGCCTGATTATCACATTGTAACTGCATGCGTAGAGGAACATCTATATGTAAATCTACTAACATTACACGAATCCACATCATTTCTGTACTTGCTTGCACCATATTCCTGTATCAGATTCAACACTTGATCTAGGCACAATTGTCTGTTTCTTGCTTCTCCAATAAACAAGAGAACTGCCACTGAACATTGCGAAGCCGGAAGTAGACTTCCTATCCTTAGGACACCCTACATAGTCAGCATCAACGCACGCGGATACAGAGAGATCTACTCATTTCTTGAAAAATAGTCATGTACCTGGAAGAGATTTTAGATATCTCAATATCATGTATATAACATCCATATGTACTTGTCGAGGTTGCTCCATGAACTGACTCACTCAACTCACAGCAAAAGAGATATCCGGTCTGGTAATAGTAACATAAAGGAGCTTTCCCACCATCTCTCCGTATCTCCTCTTATCGACCTCATATGTATCATCATCATATAGCTTCATGCTAGGATCCATAGGAGTAGTAGAAGGTTGAAACCCAATCATGCCTGTCCCAACAAGCATGTCTGTTACATATTTTCTTTGGGTCATCATAAGACCCTGCGCATTCCTAGCAAATTCCAACCCTAAGAAATACCTTAGGGTGCCCAGATCCTTGGTAACAAATTGACGACCCAGAAATTCTTTTGCCATCTTTATTCCCTGCATATCATCTCCTGTAACAATTGTATCATCAACATACACCATGATAACAATTGTACCTCTATGTGTTCTATGCACAAATAGAGAATGATCTGCATTTGACCTCTTGAACCTCTGTCGTTCAATCATATCCGAGAGGTTCTGAAACCATGCCCTTAGACTTTGTTTAAGGCCATATATTACCTTATGGAGTCTACATACCTATTGACACTCCCCCTCAGCAGCAAACTCCGGAGGCTGCTGCATGTATATCTCCTCCTGTAGATCTCCATACAAAAATGCATTTTTAATATCTAGCTGAAATAAGGGCCAATTACGTACGACTGCAACTGAAAGAAGAACACGTAACATGGAGTGACGAGCAACAAGAGAGAACGTGTCCAGGTAATCTACACCGTAGGTCTGGATAAAACCATGTGCCACCAATCTTGCCTTGTAACGATCAAGGCTCCCATCTGTTGTTTAACAGTAAACACCCATTTACAACTGACACTAAAGGCACCAGGAGGAGTAGACACCAAACTCCATGTACCACGAGATCGCAAGGCAACCATCTCTTCCTCCATAGCTAAACACCAACGACTATCTTTCAAGACCTCCTGGTAAGTCCATGGAATGTCCACAACATACAGAGCAACTGCAAATTTCTGAAAATCCCCTGTCAGGCGATGAAAAGACACATGGGAAGCAAGCGGATATGACGCACATGTATGATTTTGCTTCCGAACATCAATGGGTATATCCATGTCATCTGGAACTTCCTCCTATAATGATTCCTGCACAGAAATATCTCTAGGAACCTGGGGCGTGTTGAATGACGGGCGATGACGATGAGCAGAAACTGGACGACAGGTATATAATTTGGGTCGTGGTAGAACAATGGTCACAGGTGGCTGTGACGAGGGAAGTAGTGGTGGTGGAGGTGGTGTAACAGGTAGGGGAGACAACTGACTCAAAGGAGGAGGTGGTATGTAGATTTCAGTATTAGACTCTAAACATGCCAACCTGTCACCTGAAGGAGAGAAATACATCACAGACTCAAAAAATGTGACATCAGCACTTATATAGTATTTCTTGCTTAATGGATCATAGCACTGATATCTCTTCTGGGTTCTGAAGTACTCAACAAACACACATTTGGCGGCTCTAAAAGAGAGCTTGTCAAGACTTGGAGCCAATTGGTGAACAAATGCAATAGAGCCAAAGACATGGGGAGGAAGAGAGAACAACTCCTTCTCGGGGAAGGCTATAGTGAAAGGAATTTTCTCACCCAAAATAGACGAAGGCATGCAATTCACAAGATAACATGTCGTAAGAACATCACCCCAAAACGAGTGTGGGCACGACTCTGAATAAGAAGGGTTCGAGTGATGTCAAGTAAATGTCGATGCTTCCTCTCTGTAACACCGTTTTAGAGATGTAAGCACATGATGTTTGGTGTATTCTACCACAGGAGGAGAAGAAATATGATAGCGCACGAGTACAAAAATCCAAAGCATTATCGGTCCTCGTAAATTTCACAAAAGAAGAAAAAGATTCTGCACTCTATCGATAAAAATTTTGATCACATCTCCTGCTTCAGATTTATTCTTTAATAGAAAGACCCCTGACAAACGGGAAAAATCATCTACTACAACAAGATAAAACATGTATCCTTGGTGATCTGGAACACGACTTGGACTCCAAATATCGACAGGGATTAACTCCAAAAGGAAGCTACTGCTCCGACTCTAACGATTGGTAAAAGTTGATCGATGATGCTTTCCCAACTGACACACTTCATAGTGGAAGGAGGAACCCGGAGAAATTTTCGGCAAAATGCGACACAGCTTTTGGAGGAGCTGACCAAAATGTAGATGCCAAGTGTAAGAAGAGACTGGTCCAATTGAATGAAGGGATACGCCTGCATAAAGAGTGCGGACCAGGCGATAAAGACTACCCTGCTCACGGCCACAACTAATCACTCTGCCCGTAAGAATGTTCTGAAACTGAAAAACAAGAGACGATGGATCAAAAATAGCTCGACAGTGCAAGTTCTTCGTAGATAACAAATTCATAGAGAAATCTAGAGCATGTAACACATTCTGCAGATGCATCGAAGGCGTGAAATTAATCTCCCCCGTCTAGTGATTAGGTAATGAGTCCCGTCGGCTATCACCACAGTTCTCCCCGAAGGAACATGTGTATATGCAGTAAGCTGCTCTATTTCTCTACATAAATGATAGGTCGCCCCGGAGTCCATAATCCACTCTGTAATCGCAAGTCCATGACAAGCAGTGTTGCAATAGTCGGTCGACTATCCCGAATAGTCGGTCCGACTATGAGGTGCAGTGGGGTACCCGACTGAACAAACCTCCAGTCGGGCAATAGTCGGCCCGACCGAATAGTCGGCCGACTATTCGGCCGACTAGCCCGACTATGAGGCCGACTGGAGTTTGACTCTTCATATTTTTATTTTTTTATTTTCAATTTTCAATATTTATGGGTTACATTTTACCATGGTATCTCCACAAATGTCAAATTCTATATGTCTATTATATTGATTAATACTTTTATCTTGGATTCATGTTAAATAATGACCATATATGTATAAAAATATAAGAATATATGTATTATAAATATTTTTAATATTAAAAAATACAAAACCGAATAATTCCGAATAGTCGCCCGAATACCGATTATTCTCTATTCAGTGACCCCTCCAACTGAATACCGAATACCGTCTTCTGCAACACTGATGACAAGAGGTAAAAGCGTAAGGACTACCTGAGGTGTTGGTTGTAGCGGACGTACCAGCAGAAACAAAAGCTGCGACATCTGAATGTCCTCCTGGAGATGAGGCAGGAGGTATGATATCCCTAAGTCTGGTCACGAGATCATCAAATCTCTGATCTGAAGTAGAAGGTGATGGAGACTCAACTTGTTCCGTTACCCATGTTGATTCTGGGAAACCATGCTTAGAATAGCATGTATCCTCTGAATGACCGGGACGATGACAATACATGCATGCCTGATGGATTCGACCTCCTCTACCACGGGGTCTACGTCCATGAAAGTAGATGAGCCGCCTCTGCCCCCGTAGGCTGCCATTGCTGAAGAAGTCTGGCTAGTAGAAGAGGTCGGGATAGCGATCCTTCTCAGTCTACGAAAGGCTTCCTCCATGGGAGGAATAGTAGCATACGCAAGTATCTAGGTGCATGTAGCATCATATTCAAGATCAAGTGCAGTAAGGAATACACCAACCATGGTAGCATTCCTGTATGTCTTCTGTTGCTCATGAGTAGCCGTCAGAGGCATGAAGTTGTGGAGCTTCTCAAACATCCCATGTAAGGATGTGTATAGTGAGTGAAGAGGTTGTCTGTTCTGCTTGTAGCGGACGTACCAACAGAAACAGAAGCTGCGACATCTGAATGTCCTCCTGGAGATGAGGCAGGAGGCATGATATCCCTAAGTCTGTTCACGGGATCATCAAATCTCTGATCTGAAGTAGAAGGTGATGGAGACTCAACTTGTTCCGTTACCCATGTTGATTCTGGGAAACCATGCTTAGAATAGCATGTATCCTCTGAATGACCGGGACGATGACAATACATGCATGCCTGACGGATTCGAGCTCCTCTACCACGGGGTCTACGTCCATGAAAGGTAGATGAGCCGCCTCTGCTTGATAGTGAAGGTATCATGCTGGAGTTGAAGGATCTTGGTCTCATTCCGTGCTTGAGAATAGGTTGTTGCGAGAATATCCCACATTGCCTTGGCAGTGGCTGATGCAACACATCATTAGCGATCTCTATCGTCAATGTGCCTGACAACCAAACTTTGGCATAGGCGTCGTCCGCCTCTCACGAGGCGTGAATCCCTGTTTTCTCCACCGGTTCATTCTGGGTAAGAATATACTTCTTACTATTAGACTTCATAAGGCTCATGAACCGCATAGCCCAGAGCTCATAGTTCATCCCGTCCACCTTGACAATTGGTGCCGGACCTCTGAAGGTATCTGTGGTGGGTACATCGACTTTGATTTCTGACATGTTGTCGAATGAAGATCACAAGGGATTCATAGACCAATATGTAGATGTCTACACGAACATGTGAGGATTCGATTGCATATATAGACTTATGCAATCAAATCCATACCAAAGTAAACGAAAAGAGAACGACGGAGACAGAGGCTGATGGCAATGAGAGCCGACGACGGAAAGGCCTGATGCGGGCCTACAATGTCGAAAACGGGTTGTGGGCAGGTGGCGTCGAGATGTTGCAGCAGGCTGACGACGAGACTTGGAAGGCGATGCCGAGGGGCTGGTTGCGGGCTGAAGGCGGCGTCGACAGGAGGGAGCCCGAGCAAGCGGTGGCACCCGAGAGAGACAGGGGGGCTGGCGGGTGGGGATTAGGGTTAGGGTATATGAGCTGCGGTCTAGGACCGCCGCTCTCATATCGTGTTGGAAGAAATGAGTGCATTGTTATTTCTGGGAACCCTAGGCTCTATTATATAGAAGAGAGTCCTATGGGTAAATTACATAAGTTAGATACAGAGAAAATAAAATAAGAACATGGTACACAGAATATGTAAACATATAAATATCTCTATAGTTTTCCCTACAACATACATGTTTTCTCAAAAAACAAAATTGCCTTCAGCTAACCGCAGCATACTGTTGTGAGGTTTTATATATATATATATATATATATATATATATATATATAGTACCTGTAAGCAGGAATCTGAGTCGCCAAATCTTTTTCCCACAGCATCTGAAACTCATTCTAACTTATGGAAGTTAACTGACAGGTGTCTATGTTCAAGAAAAATTATGATCATCTCACGAAGGAAACCTATTTTAGCATGTACAAGGAAGCCACACGTGGCAACCCCAACTATTTTCTTACTTATGGAAATGGAAAATCCGCAGCTCGTATTCGAGATCATCTCCGTCCTAATGGTGCACATCGATGGCATAACTACATGAAAACCCCAAAGTAAGACTTCTTCGTGATATTTTTAATCTCCTTATTTAAAGAAATTTTGAAAGTTAAGATGCCTTTATTTTATAGGATGGCAAAAACATTCCTGATAAACTAAAAGTAACTAGCGGCTCATACTTTTGTGTGTTTTGCAGTGAGATAAAACTGGAAGAGGCTGCAATCCTGCACTACACCTATGCAAAGTTCTCTGATTTGACTTCGAGGCGTAATCGATGTGGCTGTAAGCCAACAAAAGAAGATGTCAAAAGATGTTTCATGTTAGATTTTGATAGATCAGTAAGTTCACAACGAGCCATTTCCTTATTTCTATGAAGTAGACAACATTAAGCCACCTCTATGATGCTGATATTATATTCTGTGAGGTTTCTAGATTAATCATATTTTAGATTTACCACGTGGGGTTTACTGTCTGTATAATTGTGATTGCTCGTGGTTTATGTTCGGATTTTGTTTTTGTTTGAACTGGTATCTGAATTAGTAAATGGATTTTTTGAGATTCTTTATCTGTGGGAAATTGGTAAATGGATTTTTTTTGAGATTCCATATCTGTGGGCGACAATTCTTTTGTATTGATATTTCTTTATGTCTCCAGGTGGCTGTGTTTCTTACATGTGTTGTTCATCTATGATGGGTGTTTCTTACATGTGTTGTTTATCTATGATGGCTTATGCTTCGTATAATTGGCTTGTCCAGATTTTCTGGTGCCCGTGAAACCTCCAGCAAAATTGCCTCGTGACAACTGACAAATATGTAGGAGAGGCTTTCCTGGGTATTATGATATCTTTATGCTTCCAGATGGATGTGTTTCTTACATGTGTTGTTCATATATGATGGCACGTGCTTCCTTTTATTGGCTAGTCTAGATTTTCTGGAGCTCACGACACTATTCCAGCACAAAGCGATGGGGTGTCGCTACACTTGGCGTAATTCCAGGTCCCGCTCTCGGATTGATAGATTCCTAATGTCCCTGGAAGCGATGGGGGTGTTTCCTTTGGCAGGGGCGTGGGCCCTCCCTAGGGCGTAGTCTGACCATACGCCACTACTTTGGTATTCGGGGGAGGAGGGTCTGCCCCGCACGTTGTTCAGGTTTGAGAATGCATGGTTGCTAGAGGAGGGCTTCATGAATGCTGTGGCGGGTTTCTTAGTGGATTACAGGATGACTGGGTCGGCAACATGTAGGTTTGCGAGTAAGTTGTCGGAGCTCAAGAAGTTCTTTATGGCATATAACATGAGGGTCCAGGGCCAACACAGAACGAGAAGGCAGTTGGCTCAGGAGGAGGTGAGTAGGTTGGATAAGCTGGAGGATGAGAGGGAATTGTCGGCGGAAGAGGCGATCTTGAGAGGTAGTCACGTCGATTCGATTATGGAGGCGGACATGGTAGAGATTGCTTGGAGGCAGAGATCTCGACAGCGGTGGTTGAGGGAGGGAGATGCGAGTACGCAATTCTTCCATGACATGGTCGGTGGGAGCCGGAACAGGGACATGATTCACTCCATTTCTGTTGGTGGGGAGATGGTTGCCGACGATCGTGAAGTGGGGGCTGCATTGCAGACTCGTTTTCAGGCTTTCGGCAGACGGCATGTGAGGCTTGTTGGGGATGGTAGGGGAGAGGGGCATCCCAGTTAGATGATTGCCATGCTTCAGCTTTGGTGAGGGAATTCTCCGAGGTAGAAATTAAGGAGACACTTTTCCAGTTGAACGAGGACGTGGCACTGGGACGAGATGGTTTCTTGGTTTTTTTACCAAAAAATTTGGGAGATCTTTCTCAAGTGAGATGCATTAAAGATGAAGAAGGTCACATGCTTGTTACTCAGAAGGATATAAAGACTAGATGAAAGCAATACTTCCATAAACTTTTCATAGGGAAAGAAAATAAAGAGATCACTTTGGGAAATCTATCTAGTAGTGTAAGTTACTTGAATCGTGCAAGCTATAGATACAAAGGAAGGAAGTAGATGAGGCTTTGAAGGTTATGAGGTATGGGAAAGTTGTAGGACCTAATGATATTCCTATAGAAGTTTGGAGAGTTTTAGGTGAGGCTTCCAAATTTATTCAATGTTATTTGGTGAAGCAAGAAAATGCCTGAAGAATGGAGGAGAAGCATCACATTGCCTCTTTATAAGAACAAAGGAGACATTCAAAATTGTTCAAATTACAGAGGTATCGAGTTGATGAGTCACACTATGAAAATTTGGGAACCTGTAATCGAAAGAAGGTTGAGACATGTTTCCAAAGAAGAAAACCAATTCGGATTCATATCAGGTCACTCAAGTATTCAAGCCATCCACTTACTGAGGAGAACAATGGAGATTTACAAAGCCAAAAAGAACCTCCATATGATTATTATTGATTTAGAGAAGGCTTATGATTCTGTCCTATGAGGGATATTGTGGAGAGTATTGGAGAAGAAACAAGTACTTGTCCTATACATTAACCTCATAAAAGGTATGTATGATAGTGCTTCATCTTGTGTAAGGATACCGTCTGGGAAGACTGACTATTTTGACATCAACATTAGTCTGCATCAAGGTTCAACTTTGAGTCCATTTCTTTTTACTTTGATTATGGACGAGTTGACAAGTCACATCCAGGATGAGATACCTTGGTATATGTTATTCGCTGATGATATTGTGTTTATTGATGAGACTAGAAATGGAGTAAATGAGAAGCTTGAAGTCTGTAGACATGCATTGGAGACTAAAGGATTTCATATAAGTCAGGCTAAGACTGAATATATGGAGTATACTTTTGATGGAAGCAATGGTTATGGAATCGAGATTAAGATTGGTGGCGCTAACATTCAGAAGAGACATTCTTTTAGATACTTGGGATCTATTTTGCAACATGATGGGGAAATTGATGGAAATATTACTAATAGAATAAATGCAGGCTGGCTAAAGTGGAGAGGAACCTCTATTGTTCTCTGTGATAAGAAATTTCCATTGAAAATCAAAAGAAAGTTTTTCAAAGCAGCCGTGAAACCTGCTATGCTCTATGGATCTGAATGTTGGCTTGTGAACCATAGACATGTGCAGAGAATGGCAGTGGTAAAAATGAAAATGCTAAGGTGGATGTGTGGACACACATATAAAGATCGGATTCGAAATGATGCCATCAAATGGATAGCTAGTGTAGCTCGGCTCGAGGACAAGAAAAATCGCTTAAGGTGGTTTGGCCATTTGCAAAGGAGGTTAGATGATGCACCAGTGAGGAGATCCGAGTTTTGGAATGTTGAGTCGGCCAAAGGAGGGTGAGGAAGGTCCAAGAAGTGTTGGAATGATACAAAGGGACCTTAGTTTTTGGATCTTAGCCTGAGAATGACCCAAGATAGATCTGAATGGGGGCAAAGAATCTATGTAGCTGACCCTACTTAATGTGGGAAAAGGCTTTGTTGTTGTTGTTGTATCAGGCACAATGTTATGGAGGTGTTGGTAGAATTTCGAGTTGAAAATCAGGGATTTGAGAGGCTGAACATGGATCTCATCTTTTTGCTTCCGAAGAAGGAATCATTGATCGGGGTGGAGTAGGTCGATTACGTTGTCCAATGATATATACCTTCTTATTTCTAATATCCTAACTAATCGCTTAAAGGGCGTTCTTGATCGGATTATTTCGCCTGAGCAATTGGCATTCGTGGCTGGGAGGGTGATGGCTTCAGAGATTGTTACGGAATGGAAATGGAGCAAGGAGAAAGGGTTGTTGTGGAAGGTTGATTTCTCTAGGCATACGACTACGTGGATTGGAGATTCTTGTGGGAATCTCTGGAGAAAAGGGTCTTTCTTGAGCAGTGGATTGCTTGAGTCAAGCGGTGTGTTACTAAGGCTTCCCATGCCGTGCTGGTGAATGACAAACCGGAGGGAGGTTTCTTTCAGCCACATAGGGGGATTATGTAGAGTTGCCCATTGGCGCCGCTTTTGTTTGTTATCGTGGTGCTGGTTGTGTTGATGAAGATATCGTCGGCAGGGGGTGGTGCTCGGGTTTTAGGAGGGACAATGTTTCCATCTCGCTTTTGCAATACGCAGATGATACAATATTGTTCATGGGGAGGAGGAAATGATGTGCATGGTATCTAGTATTATGGATGTTTTTGGTTACATACCAGGCCTTCAGATAAATAGAGAGAAATCGGTGTTTGTTCTTTTTGGCCTCTCAGATTTGGAGGTTCAAAGAGCGTATGAATCCTCGGGGTGCCCGTGGGATGATTTACCGATCTCTTACCTGGGCATGCCACTAGTTGCGGGGAGGCCGAAGGTTCGAGATTGGAGGGCGCTGCTTATGAGGTTGGAGTGGAGATCGACGGGATGGAAGGCCACGATGCTATCGAGAGGTAGGAAGCTTGTTCTTTTGAAGCATGTGTTGTCGACTATTCCTAATTTTTTTTGCTTTACGAGGTCGATGTTGGCGGGCATTCACACGAGGATTGAGGGTTTGATGAGGCATTTCTTTTGGTCCGATGGGAGGCAAGAGAGGAGGGGGTCCATTTGTTGAATTGGGGAAGGGTGATGTCATCTAAAAAGAAGAAAGGTTTGGGAGTACTCCGGATTGGAGAGTTGAACAAGGCCTTCATGGCGAAATGGGTGGTGTGTGTGTGGGGAAAGTTCGAGGATATGGTTTACAGGCTGCTTAGGAGGATTTATGGGGCTTCTCTGTCGATGGTGCCCACCAAGGGCTAGTTGCCATCTTTGTGGAGAAGGTTACAGAGGTATTTACAGAGCTAGCCCCAAAGCAACAACCGATGCTTAGGGATGGTGAGAATTCTTGATTTTGGTGTGATGACTGGACATGTGATGAGGCAATGGGTGAGCGTTACCCTTGTCTAACGCAGTTGGCCAGCAACAGGGATGTGAAGGTGCATCAAGTTTGGATGCATGGCTTGTGGTCTTATTTTTTCATATCGGTTCTGATCAGAGAGTGGGGGACCTACTGTCACTTCAGTCGGATCTACCTCAGGTGGAGGGGATGATATCTGGCAGAGATTACCTGATTAGGGTGATGGGAGATTCTTGGTGAAAAAAGCTTACCGTTTCTTGGTAGAGGGCGAGAAGGAGGTGGTCATGGATACGAGGTTGATTTGGAAAAGCAAGATCCCGAACTGTATCAAGATCTTTCTTTGGTTGGTTCAGCAGGGTCGGATTCTCATGCAGGTGAGGCGGGGCAACCTGGTGGGGGCTGTTGCCGGCATCTGCGTCAGATGTGGTGTAGCACCCGAGGATATGGATCACATGTTCTTCACGTGTCACTCTTCGGCCGAGATGTGGAGCAGGGCTAGCCTTCCGTGGCTTGGTGGTCATGATTGTAGTGGATTTTGGAGAGACATTAGATCCGTCTGTGGGTACGGTCATGAGGACATTACCAGGACAATATATTTCCTTATGCGCTTTTGTGGGCGATCTGGTGCGGCAGGAACGATTGGCTCTTTGTACTTCTTGGAAAATGTAATTAAAAATTGTCGGGCTCTTTGTACTTCTTGGAAAATGTAATTAAAAATTGTCGGGCTCTTTGTACTTCTTGGAATATCTAGTTTGATGTAACGATTTCTTGTGGTAATATAATATAAATTTTTTTGAGTGGTGGGCCCCTGCTTGGGGCTTCAGCCCCCTTTTTTCTTCTAGAAAAATGACACCCTTCCACCGAAGTGAAAGCTTTGTCAACAGTCTCCCTCACATTAGCATCCACCCTCAAGGGTGCCTTTAAGCTCAAATCATCTTGCATTCATGTCGCATGTCTCCTGGACCAAACATGATCGAACCAAAGAGAGCCACGTAATGCATCTTCACTAAAAAGTAGCCAACATGCCAAACCAAGTGATCCTTGTATCTCGAGGGTTCATCCATCGAACTAAGTTTCTCCATCAACTGCAACTCCAATATTCTTTGCTCATAGAACACATAATGGAAAGTAGGCAACCAAGGCCTATAAGGTGAAGCCTTAGACACCATCACATCCTGATCTAAAGCCGGTAAAAACAAGTCTTTGGAAATGGTCACGCAGAGGGTCCTCACCCTCTAACCATTGGTCCAAAACATGATCACATATGCACTTAAGTGTTTAATTAATGAGCAAACGATTAATTGATTAATAAACATAATAGTAAATTAACACATGCAATAACTGTTTATTGTTAGAATGGCATCTTGTTGATGATACAATATACTTTGCATAGAACTTTATCATAGTGAAGTTACTTGTTCATGTTCAGATTCAAAGTGCTTAATGTGATCAAGCTGATGATGATGATGATGCTGGAGACAAAGCAACATTAGAAGTTTGTTAATTTCTATTATATCGAGTCTGTTTGTAATAATTTAGATTATTGTTTGAAGTTCTGCAAAGAGTTTTTAACAAAAAGACATTCATACACATATTGTGAGTACTATTATACCACACAAGTCCTTATGGACAGGTATACTTTTCATTACTCATAGGGTCCAACCCTCCTAACCTGGGTTGGGATTACTTGTATTGACCCTACAATTTCTTTGGTATAATGTTTTTTAACTGTCCAAAAAAATTTATTAACATAAAAAATATATTATAATCATTAAAAAGGTTAATATAATACATAATCAATGTCACATCACATCACAATTATCACTCCAACCCTCCCAACCCTCCAAACAACAATTATTCATAGGGGATACCCCGACCCAACCCAACCTCATTACCAAACGGACCCATAGTGTCACATAATTCAAGTATTGTTGCACCAATAGATGACCATATGCACCGATACAAGTATTGTAACATGCACATGCACATGTACCTTGATACACATATACATACCTTTAGAAGTTCAATTCACTTGTTTTCCTTGATGATACACTGTTACATATCCATGTATACCATTACATTTTTTATTGTTAGTCATTTGAACTTCATAGTTTTTATATGCCTTGAACCATAACTTAAGTTGCGCCAATACACACTTTCGTACACCGATACGTAAGAGTTGAACGTTTTTTATAGTATGTTTTTGTATTGTTCCACCAGTACATGCCAAGATGCACCGGTAGACCAATGAGGAGAGTTGTTTTCTCACATATCTCTTGAGATAGTGTGTTAAATATTTGCTATTCTTACGACCCCCTCAACCCGATGAAAGGATCTTTACCCCTCTTCTTTCCGACACACACCAAGAGCACAAGTTCTTTACTCACTTGCACTACTCTCTCCACTCTTGTGAGTTATTTCATTTCCTCAAGAGAGGATCTAGCCTTCCAAAGCGCTTTGAGTTCTTTGCGTTCTTCATGACTTTAAGCTTTGCTCTCTTGAAAGCCTTTTGCTTCGATCCAGTTCAATTTACATTTACATTTTGCATGTTTTAAAAGTTTTATTAGAATAATTTTGACTTTATTCTTGACTGAAAGTTGTTACATGAAGGCTTTTCCTCTCAAAAAGAAGATAGAAAGTTGTTATGAGGTTTCAAACCTTGAGTCGTTCCCCGTGAAAGCCATTCTTAATCGATAAGTTGTTTGCTTTGTAAATGGATTGGACTACACCAATAGTAGTTCTGATAATGAGAGATTGTGAGCCATGTGTAGGCCAAGCTCATGCATATGAAGTAGCCCTTGAGGAGGGTGAAACTGTATCTATCCTTGTCTATTGCAGAGGCTTAAGCTTTTTGTTTTTAATTTGATCATTATTGTGCATAAATACTATTGACCCCCACCGTATTGTTTCTTCACGAATAGCCATCTCTCAGGACTGGATGCTTTGGAGATGGTAGCTGCAAGATAATGAAGAAAACACCTCTCCAAAAAGGAGCACCCTGGCTTTGGCAACCTGCATGACTCCATCTTCAGTGTTGTTCCTATATCCTTAAGAGTTCAAGACTCCAATGGATATCAGGTTCTTCCGCAGATCAGGGACATGGCTTACTTCTATCATCATACTCATGACCAATCATGCATCTTGATCTTCGTAGAGCCAATCCCTCCCTATAATCTTGCACGCTGCATCATTAACCTTGATGATGTTTCCGCAATCTATCTTCTTATAGGTGCAGAACCAATCTTCATTGGGAGACATATGGTAAGAACAACATAAATCAAGAATCCATGTGCTATCCGCCATCTTCTGATATGTGACAATGAGAACCAGATCATCTTCAGAATCTGCACCTCCATGAGCCACTACAACAACCATGGCTTTCCCTTTCTTCTTCGGGTATTCCTTCTTCTAATGTCTAGATTCCTTCCAGTATTGCAGATGTCCCTAGCATTGCGATTCTTCGGCATGGACTTTTGCTTTCCATTCTTCGCATAGACAGAACTGGTATCACTCTTTTCATGACTCATAACCAAGTATCCAACGTTAGAGTCCAGCTTCCCGGTAGCCATAAGCCGAAGTTTATGCGTATGCAGACTCGCGTGAACTTCCTATCGGGTTATCGATTCTCTTTCCACATAAATGATTGAAAAAAAGTCTTATACGATAATGAAAGAGAAACCAACAAAATCAAGGTAGCATCCTCATCTTTAATCTTAACATTTACATTTCTTAAATCCATCAACAATGTATTTAAGTTATCTAGATATTGTTTAAGAGATGTACCTTCCTGCATGCGGAGAGAGGACAAACGTTGCTTCAAGAGCAACTTGTTGGTCAGAAACTTCCTCATGTACAAACTTTTGAGTCTTAACCACAGATCGACCGCAGAATCCTCATCGGCAACTTCTGGGAGAATCTCGTCCGCCGAAGATAGCATGATCGTCGAGTGGACCTTCTCTTCCTACACCGTCAACTCGAAGGGTTTGAGTGCCTTCTCTCGCTCCTAATCCAACGACGCCCATATGCCATGTTGCTTCAAAAGAATGCGCCTTGATCTGTTATAGATTGAATCTGTTCTTCTTTATGAACTTCTCGATCTTCAGATTGTGCGACGCCATCTTGCTGGATGGTCTTGACAGAACTCAAAGATCTAATATCAGTTTCATGCAAATCGCGGAAGCAAACATGCTCAAACACGATCAAACAAGCAATACGCAAATACACTGATTTACAAGGTTCACCCGTAACTGAGCTACGTCCTTGGGCGGTGACGATTGGTTTTCACAATGTGGAAAAAGAAAGAATACGTAGAATTCATAAAGCTGTAACCCCATGGAGTTTATATAGTACTCTCGTACAAACGAATCCTTGAAATAAACAGATTCATATACCTGAATACAAATAGAACCTACTCCCCCTTGACCCCACAACTTGCTGACCATGCGACGAGACCCTTGTTTTGTTGGAGTATGTATGGCAGAAGCGGGTGCATATGGGGTTCTTCAACCTGGGTCAGACGGTTAAGATTTAGGGCATATCAACATATACATATAGTCACAAGGTAAGGTGAATTCCCTCCCAAGATTCGCTTACATATTTACGGGACCCTCAACAAATTCAATAACCTTTAGCAAATGATGCATTATTCATTTAAAAATATGGACCACATCAATCTACTGACGGTGAGAGTAGCGACTAAGCAAGGTACGAGTGTAATCTCTTAAAACCCTTTTTATTGTGTTATTGTGCTAAATGAAGCATTGCCTTGTCATCTAAGTAGGTAAAATGTTATTTTCTCCATGGCCCTCTGTCTTATCTTTAGATTCTTTATACTGAGTATGTGTATTTATTGTGATCATAGGAATCATTCAAATATTTTGAACCATAAAGGGAGTCTTTTTAATCCAAATTCATTGATGCCTGCTATATATATTGGAGAGTTTTTGGAATGCAGCCAGGGGCGGAAATAGTATATGTCATGGAGGGGCCATGGCCCCTCGTTGATTATTATATGCCACTTTTGCAATGTATTAAGTTTTAAATATGACCTCTCTTTTATTGTATAATAAATTTTGTTGATAGGGAAATGTTGTAAAGTCATTTAATGGTCTAGTGGTAGAGTAGCATGGTTATTATTTTAGAGATCAGGGTTCAAATCTTACCCCCTCAAATTTAATTTCTTTTATATAATTTATCCACTCACATTCAAAGTATCATTTTTTTAAGTATAATTTGATAGAAAATTATATCTGACTTAATTTATCTCCCCCTTTGTTTATAGCACTCCTTGTAAATAAAAAATTTGTGTTTCTTTTTAACCATGAACTTTTTTGTTTCAAAATTTCACTTGATAACTTAGATGTTTTGGGGACGGATTTGGATAGGCTTAAATTGTTAGATCTATCAAAATTTAAAAATTATTGTTGAAAATAATAATGTATTTGAAATTCTAACCTTAATAATATATTTAAATTGTGAATGTTGGAGTATGTGTCATGTGTAGGTGGGTAACTGGATCCCGCGAGGGTCCAATTACCACACCTTTTTATGTTTAGTCCCACATCTACTAGTTATGGGACTTAGAGAGTCAGTGGGGGCTATATAAGAAGCCCCACACCCATTGCACCATATGAGGAAGTTCAATGAACACAATAGCCCTTTGAGGCGTTCTCCCATGATTTCATCCCACTCCTCAAGGAGTAGGGTTCCACGTAAAAATCCCATCGTTCTTATTGTTTATTCTTTATCTCTGATGTTACGCTTCCACATTCTTCGATTTCTAACATGGACCCTAGGCGGCACATTTAAGTCCTTGCATACCATCTTGCACAACATCCAGATCGGTGGCCTTGGAGGAACCCGAGGCGACAACAATAGCGGCCGCACAAAGCTGGAACCTAAAGCAGCGTATGGCGATGCTTTGCAGGTGGTGCCTCTGGGCAACGTAAGATTCAGATCCTTACAGTGGCGGTGGGTTCGTGGAACATCAAGTAATGCCGCCTCAAGGCGGCTATCGCTGCATCCCAGGCGGTGCTCCTCCTCTCTGCACGATACCCTAGGCGACGCTACCTCCACTGCACATCTTCATCTCCATGCGTAGATCTCCAAGCCATCTCCAGCCTCATCGCCCTTCAGCATCCAAGCGACAATGACATCTCTGTCCTTGCGTGATTTCTACCTCCAGCGACATCTTCTTGTGTTTCTATTGTCCACTGGAGTCGCCTCCATCCTCTAGCCGAACTCCATGGCAGCGACGCAAACCTATCTTGGCGTCTCCGTGCAGCGGCTGCACCTCCCATCCAGTTCGCTAGTCCCTCCAGACGACGGGCCTCCTCGTTAGTGGCGGCGATGGAATCCCCAGAGCAACGCTAAACTCCAGAGGGGGCGGCATCGCGGTTCCATTTGGGAACCCTACGGGGCTCGATGCCCCTCTTACTTAAATAAAGGGGATTGTGCTGCATATTTCAGACAAGATGGGCCATATGTATTTAAAAAAAGGAGGAAGAAAGAGTAATTCGAGTTGGGCTGTTGCAAATTGGACTTATTTGGGTCATGTTTCGAGAAAAAAATTCTTTTGAAAAAAGGGGTGCCTACAAAAAAATCGGATGCAGAAAAAAAGGAAGACGACTATTAAGAAAAGGGAAAATATCTGTGAAAAAAAAGGATCGCACAAAAAGAATCTGTATGAAGGAAATTGATTGAAAAAAAGGAAGAAGAAAAGCCATAAAAAATGGAACGACTCATAAAAAAAAGGAAATGCCGAGGAAAAAATACGACGGCTTATTGATTTTTGTTTCTCCTCATTTTCTTGTCTTCTTCCAACTTTGTCGATGTAATTGTGTTCCGACAAGTATGGGAGAAAGCGGGAGTATTGTGCAGAGTTACAGGTCGGATTCAGATTCTCCAGTACAGATTTCAAACTCTACAGTTCATATTCAGACTCGACAGATTGGTTCTGAGTTTTCAGTTTGATGCACACATGGATGCGATTATCAATTGTGTGGTCCCCATCTTTGTTTTTGGTCTCAGAGTTTTCATGTGATCCATAGGGACTCCAGAGTAGAGATCTCATTCTCTATGCCATTGTGGGCTAGGGTTTTCATGTGATATCATAGAGACTCCATAGTAGAGATCTCATTCTCTGAACTTATATGGGAGAGACCCAGTTCTCCGACAAAGAGAATTTTCAGAATCCATTCTCTGACGACCGTGAACTCCGAGGAGGATGTTTGCACAGCTTTTTCAGTTCGAACCTTCAAAGATGGAGCAATTGTCCACATGATTCATAGTCTTATGTATGTGTCAGGCCATAGTACTCCGACGAGGAGACTCTTTTCTGCTTGTGTGACTCTGACAGGCGCAATATAAAGCACACGTTCTCCAATGAGGAGACCCAGTTCGACTCACACAACAACTCTTTTGTTCCTCCTCACATGCACGACATGAGAAGCAATGTCCTCTACAGCAACCAATAGTTGTGTATGTGTTTACTTGATATTGTCCATTCTGTCTTGTATTGTGAGTTTGAGTGATTTCTTTCTATGTTTACAAGTTGAGCATTGCATGCTCCAACTTGAGGAGTGTTCGAGTATGTGTCATGTGTAGGTGGGTAATTGGATCCCTCCATGGTACAATTATCACACCCTCTTATGTTTAATCTTACATCTACTAGTTGTGGGACTTGGAGAGTCAGTGGGGGCTATATAAGAAGTCTCAAACCCATTGTACCAGATGAGAAAGTTCAATGAACACGTCAGCCCTGTGAGGCATTCTCCCATGGTTTCATTCCGCTTCTTAGGAAGTAGGGTTCCACGTAAAAATCACATTGTTCTTATTGTTTATTCTTTATCTCTAATATTACGCTTCCGCATTCTTCTTTTTCTAACATTAAGTTTATCAAAATTGAAAGATGTTCATTTAAAAATATTAACTCTTTTGAGCATACATAATAGGTGTATACTTTTCCTCTCGATAAAATTCGTGGTTCCACACCTAGATGTCCTAGATGTAGCTCTTTCCCCACATTCACTCTTTGGATTCCTTAAATCAGCTATCACTAACGCATGTTGATTTCAAAGAAACTGATAGATGGTGAATACATTTGTTGATACGCATTCTTGGCTTCTCCACCTTTGCACGATAATTAGAAGTCAGCGAACTATCAGCATTAATTTTGATGGAAACTGCAGTTGTCACTACCCTAGTGTGACAAGATGTTTACAGCTACATGCAGGCATATGATACATTTAGAGATCTATCATTTCAGTGCACGGTTTTGCTTGCTTCTTAGACATCAAAATGTAATGGTTTCTCAGGTATCATTTCAAGCGCTCAAGCTTGATGAGAAGTTTTTTCTCGCCTGTCTGTGTGAATTTGCAATAGCAAAATGTTTTAGTTGTTAATCCAAGCTAGCCTTGTTCTCTCATACAAGTTTGGGAGTCAGTGACCCTCACAATTTGTTAAGTGAGATCCTATTCATCATCATCAGTTGCTTATGTATCAAATCTAGCGCTGCCATCTGCAATATCTCCGGTTATGTGCAGATAGAAATGGTATTTGGGGGGTTCAAAGTATGCAACACTAGGATCATCACATTGCTTTTTACAGGGAAAACTCATCAGTATCATACATGTGAATGTGCCTTTCTCATAGTTGTTCCTCGTTTTAATTTAGAGGGCTAAAATCTCGTAGGGATTTGATATATATATATATATATATATAAAAGCTTCTGCGTCGTGATGCAAATGTGGAAATTTTCATGCAAGGGAATCACCTCATATTTTTAGAATATCTTCTAATATATTTACAGTTATAAAACTATTTGATTTTTCTCCATATTTGTCTTATTTGTTTTTATGCTAAGTTTCATACTTTAATCACTTTAGCTTGTTATGCAGGCATTTATAATTGCTTCAACTGGCACAGAGGAAGAGATGTTGAAATGGTACTGCAATCTCAAGTTTTCATGATTTCTAGTTCCATCAGTAAAGTAAATATATCTTATATCAATATGTCAACCCTATATTTCTCACAAATTTCAGCCTTTTTTCCCTCATCTTAATGGGAATGCCTTATCCTATTTAGAATTTCCAATGCTGACGTGTTTTTACTGTGAGGCGTAATTACTGCAGCTCTGTTATAGTTGTCTTATCTAAATATAATGTAGGTTCCGTGAGCGTGTTGTTTGGACTGACAAGGAGATCAACTTAAAGCTTCTAAGGAAGGGTATCTTAACACGTATATATGCCCCTATGGTAAATTACAAACTCACGATGAGATGCTTTAAGTTTTCTGTAGCACATCATCATATTATCTCACCGTTGATCTTGTGCTCAATATTTAGGCTATAATTCGAGGGTTGAGGGATTCGGGCGTTTTTAGCTCTGCCATAGCTTCTGCTCCGAAGGAAAAACTTGTTTCTTCCCTGGAATACCTGCAGAATACCAGCTCCATAGTTCCGAACATGAAGGCCAAGAAGGGGTCGCTGTTGGTTTCAAGAAAACTTGGAAATGGATTTCAGTCAGCTTCCAGGAAGGCGCTATCGGTCTCCGTCGATTGGGATGCTGCAATTCCACCATTGTCTCCTCCTAGCTTTGGTGATCTTTAGTAGGTGGATGTTTTGTCCATTCAAAACGCATTGGAGATATTTGGATTTCAGTCTACACGGCTTAATCACGTAGTTTGTATTGGAAAGAAGTCGAACTAATCTAACTATCCAGTATGTATAGGGAAGAAGTCAACCCTGCATGTAATCTAGTTCTGAGATCATGTGATTGTTTCATTATATTTTGTATAGTTAATGTTGTATATGAAACATGGAGATATTCAAGCACAAAGAGAGTTTCCTTATTAAAAAATTTAGCAGGTGATCGTCGGGAGAACATACACAGTTGATGAAATGTGCTCTTAGTTAATTTTGCCTCTTGATACACTACTTTGAAGCCATTTATTTCCGTGAAATTGGACTTGTATCTTATATCTAGGTTTTGACCATCAAGCAAATATGCATGTCAAAACAATTCTACTTTCTGTTGAAACATCGATATCTCTGTAAATTATCTTCTCGACCTTTGGAATATTGACATTCCTCCCTGTACTCCATAAACTTGCTAACACTTACCTCTGGTATTAACGGTGGAGGTCGTGGGCTAAGACGGTTACGGAGTCAAGGGAAGAACATCGATGATTCAAAGATCAAGAAGATAATTTAATAGGATTCTTAGGATAAAAATCTTTTGTTTTTCTATGTTCTGCTTTTCGATCCGTCCCATTATGGTTTCTGATTTACCCTTCCATTCTACTTATGTTAGGGATTGGTCACGGCTAAGTAGATAGCAATATGTGATCACATGTCATTTTATGGTTGAGCACTACTTTGAATACTATTTTCACTACCTAGTAGCAAATGAAGAAAAATTTCTAATCTAATGTAATATGGTTGAGTTGCAGTATTGATTAGAGAAGGGCAGTTCGAAATCTACACGAAATGATATGGGTTTGATTGCAGGTTTATTCTTACTTGGGAAAGCACGAGGTCGGACACAAAGAGGCAAAATATAGCTTGAATACACAACAAGATAATCAAGCATGAGAGCTCTCAACGATATATGTTTTAGGTACTTTTACAGTTTTACTTTTACTTTAAGTGCAGAGGCAAAATTCAAATATGATATACACGCTTAGTTGAAACCAATGCCTATAATATATAAAGGGTAAGTCAAAACTCAAAAATGCAGTTCAGATTAAGTTAGAAAAAAATGGGAGAAAATATAATTGCTCTTAGGATGGAGAAATTTTTGGATAGTTTGACAATGGTACAAGTTGAGGATTAGAAAACCTTGATTGAAAAATAAAGGAATCCAACTATATATAACATCGTAATTACCATGATTTTTATAGTGGTATTACTCAAGTATGGAATATTAAATGCTACATAACATGTATTTTTTGTATTTTTTAAGATTTAATATGCATATAAAAATTATTTTTTTTGGATTTTTATGCAAATTTTGAAACTACAAGCAATAAAAATAATGATTTTTACCGTCAAATATATCTCAGCGGATATAACTATTGTAGTTTATTTTTTACGAAGGCTTATTTGATTTATTTTATTTACAGGGCATGACAAATCATATTTTTTTTCAAACTAAAATTCCCACCTTTTTTGCAAATTAAACTCTTACATGTAGGAAATTCAATATGGTACAATGAAATTTTTAGTTTACAAAATATAAAGATTTAGATTAATTACAATTTTAAACCATAAAACAATCAATACTTTTTAAGCATGTGTAAGAATATTTTTCAAAGATTTTTTGGCACAATCTAGCACACAATCAACGCACATATGTGTGATTTCTTTATAACGTTCAGACAAATACACGATTTATTATGACTGAATTGCACAAAATCTGTTATTTTTTCAATGTAATTGCAATAAAACTATTACCAAAAAATAGGAATAAAAATGCATTCAATATAGTATATACGGGCTATAGCGAGCATATTTTAAAATTGAATAATGATAAAAATGGAGGTTCAAACTACATGCCAAAGTTAGGGGTCTAAATGCAAAAATAATATGCAATAAAATGATCTAGATTAAGTGCATGGACTGAAATATAATTTGTTAAACCCAATCGGGTAACATGTGCAACTTATCTAAGGCATGCGGGTAGGGATGAAAACAAATGTGAATATATTCCTATCCGATCAGTCATCGTATTCGTTTTATACATATTTTGACATTATCAATTTGACATTCGCTAATATTCGTATTCGTATTAGTATATTCGTTTTCATACATAAGTATAGTAATAGATGTATTTATAACTGTACACAACAACATTTTATGGATATAATTTTTTTTATGGAACTACTATATCTGGTATATCTATTTTATGTGTAAACCATCCTAAACATGTATGTTTTAGTTAGGAAAATGGGGCTACCCCCTAGGGGTAGCCAACATGGCTACCCCCACCTCATTTTTTGCAATTTTTTTTATTTTTTGGAAAATATCACCATGTATATTCATCCCTACATCCCTTCTATATGTCATTCGAATTTCGTTAGAAACGGAGACCCCTACGACCTTCATCCAGACGTCGTTTTTTTAACGGTCGCGGGATTTTTTAAAACGACCATGTCTGGATGGAGGTCGTAGGAGTCTCTGTTTCTGACGAAATTCAAATGACATATAGGAGGGATATCAGGATGAATATACATGACGATATTTTTCAAAAAAATTAAAAAATGTTGCCCAAAAATGGGACGGGGCAGCGATGTTGGCTACCCCAGGGGGCTGCCCCATCAACCCCTTTTAGTTACTCTATTAAAAATTTCTGTTATTATTCGTATTCGTTTTCAAGGATATGGTAACACATTTTTGACATCCGTCAATATTCGTGTCCGCATTCATATTCGTATTTTAAAATGGATAAGGATATGATTATACCTATATTCGTATCCATATCCGATCGTTTTCATCCTTACATGCAGGGCATATGACGACGGCGCCTGCTTGCATCTAGGTAGAGCTGGAAGGGTTTGAGTACACTTTCTCATGCACATGACTGAAGACGTGTGCCTTTTCTCTCTTGTAGATAAGGGGGGTTGAAGTGTGGAGGCTTAATCCAATGGTTGAGGTTGGATGTGGCTGAAAGTTTGAGATCGCTCGCTCTTGATTTGGTGGTCGTAGTTCTTATTTCTTCATCAACTCTCCTCCCTTCATGATGACGAAGGAGCAGAGCACCGGTAGGTTGGGCTCAACTCCAGAGAGATGCAGTTGGTGTTTTGGTAGTCGGATTGGGCCGAGAAGAGGCTTCGAAGCTTCGTCGCATTGTTTTCTTTACAAGAGGAGCGTCTGTCTGCAGAAGCTATGCATAGAGGGAAAGCTGCAATGAACGAAGCTCTCAACAGAGCTCCATCCAGTATACAAAGTAGAGCCACTTCTTGTTAATTCACTACACTTTTATTTGCAAAGAAGTTAAAACCTTAGAAACAATTTATTCAGAGAAGAATCAAAGCAATAATACTGAGAAATGAAGCACCTGGATGCTGTCTTCTCGAGGTGCTCAATGAATAGTTTTGCTCCTCTACGAGTTTCCTACAGGGATAATGATAAAAAACAGGTGCTTGTTTATCTAGAAATATCTTGATAGTAGGAGATCCACTGCGATTCCAACCCATCAGGTGCATATACCATGGTGATGCTAAACAGATACGGAGAGAGGGGGATGGGAGGGTGTTAGCCCCGGTGGTTTTACAAAAATCTAATATGGAAAGTCAATTTGGTGGAATAGACAATCTCACGTGGATTTCGTGCATTAGCCTCCCGTGGATCCCGTGGATTTCACAAAAATCTAAATATGTCAATTTCATGCGTAGCCCTTTCCATTGATGTCCCAAAATTCCAAATACCGGGTGTCAATCCCGTGGATATCGTGCAGTCGCAAAAGTCAAAATAGGAGATGTCAATCCCCGTGGATTTCGTGCAGAGGCTCACGGTGGTTTCCTTATATTTATAAAATTTAACCCTTTTCTATTTTAAACATTCCTATTCTATATGGCTAATTCTTGTCGATTATACAAAAAGATGGGTATGTATTCCATACTTGTAAGAGTCTTAAAAACTCGAACACTACCCAAAAATTTTTAATTTGTGTCTCAAGATCACGTCGCGACATTGGGCACTGGTGGCAGTCTGTCCTCTTTGTTTTCTCCATTGATCGTGCAATGCAAGTAAGAAATTTCGTGCTTCATGTTCTAAGCTATCTCGTATTAGCTTCTCATATATAAATTTCACAAACATTAATTGCAATGCAATAGATTCATAAATCTTAAATCACATCTTTTTATGATTAATTTTCTACTAGATACCACAAACAATTATTTGTTGTTAAGTTTTTTTATTATTGTAAATTAATGTATATAGCTTAGGTTTGTGAAGGGTCAACGATATGTCAATATTTGATCTATCACCATATTCGTTTTACATAAAGATTTTGACATCCATATCTATATCCATTTAAAAATGGATGTAGATATGGATATTAATTTGACATTCACAATGATCATACTCGTATATCTATTTTTATTAAATATAATTGTACATTTATTTTAAATTGACATCTCCATGTTTTTTATGGTTATATGTACTCCATAATAGTTGTGATTGGATATATTCCTAGGGGGTAAAGAATATCAACCACATTTGTATTTAAAGAAATAATACTAGATCCACAAAATACATTCCATCTCGTACACCCCAAAAATATAATGGTTTGAATAAAAGTCGAAAATTTTGAATACAAAACGATATATTTTGATAAAATGTGTATTATATCCTTATATTTATATTATTGTAATAATAAATATTGATGCATGATATTACATGCATATATGAAATTTAAATAAACTTACTATTTGCATTACATATTTCGAAAATCATACCATGTAAGGTTCTTCGTGGCGATAGAATCACATCTAGAAAATCACAATGTACTCCCTCAATGTTGTTAACAGGTTTATGAATCTATTAAGTAATAAATACGTACTTTTGTATGCTTGTATACAAATTGAAAAAAATGAGAAAATCTTATTCTTATGTACCGATTTCAATTGTAGAATCGAATCATCGAAGCTATATTAAAAATCTGTCCATTCTCAATTATGTCAAAAATCCAAATTGTTGTCAAAATCATCCATACAGAAAAACATGCTTCCAACATCTTATCAAAATTAAATGAAGTCAAATTCATTGCCATGACCATAAAATTAAGCAATATGTACCTAAAGTTTGTTATTCTCAGATGTTTGCATCTATAATATATGCATTATGATTAGAATGCAACATGAATGATTGCTTTTTAGAATGCCAAATAGTAAATTGCAAAATTAATGTTGGTAAGCTTTAAGATTAGATAAGGATTGCAATTTTTAAAATTCTAATTTGTGATTTTATTTTTACATGCTTTATGATTGTATCACGGCTAGAATAGTTGTATTTTTTTAATTTTTGATTATATTTGAATTATCACATTGAATTTTAACTATTAATGTTACATCACGATTAGATTAGAGATAGTTGTATTTTTGAATTTTAACAACAATTATTAAATTTTTGATTTGTTAATTAATGTGTAATGAAGCTTTTTTGTTTTATAGGCTATTTAGGGATTTAAGCAAACATACAGATTTTGTTGGGGCGTTCCCTACTTGCGACGCGCTGCATCGCCCGAATGCAATGAAAAATTGGCAAGGGAGCTACATCGCAGCCTGGATGTAGTTCACAATTTGCAAGGGTTCTCGCATGAGGAACTCATGCGGGTAAATAAGCTAGTTTCCGCTGCATCACCGCCCGGATGCAGTCCAAAATTTGCAAGGGTTCTCGCATAATGGACGCATGCGAGTAAAGAAGTAAGTCCAAAAGAGATTGCAAAGGAAGTTACGGATTGGTAGTTGGAATATCAGTACTTTAACTGAAAAATTGATGGAGATAGTGGATACAATGGAAAGAAGGAAGATTCATATATTATGTCTTCAAGAGACTAAATGGGTTGGAGAGAAAGCAATGGAGATCGAGAAGACATGCTTTAAACTTTGGTATTCAGGTAAAGATAAGGGCAGAAACGGTGTTGGAGTGGTTGTTTATAAAGATTTGAAGGATTGTGTAGTTGAGGTGCAAAGATTTGGGGATCGGATTATCTTGCTAAAGTTAGTGCTTGAAGAAGAAATTCTGAATATCATATCAGTTTATGCACCGCAAATTGGTTTAGATGAAAGAGCTTTTTGGGAGGATCTGGATAAGATTTTACAAGGAATCCTACACAGAGAGATGGTTTGCATAGGTGGAGATCTTAATGGACATGTGGGAAAAGATGTTTCAGGGTATGCAAGTGTGCATGGAGGACATGGTTTTGGGGATAGAAACGAAGAGGGAAAAGTCATTCTGGATTTTGTAACTGCATATGATCTTTTCATAGCAAACACTCTTTTCAAGAAGAGGGAGGAGCATTTAATTACTTATAAGAGTGGCTCAACTAGAACACAGATCGATTACTTTGCGTTGAGGAGAAGAGATCGATTGTGTTGCAAAGATTGCAAAGTAATCCCTGGAGAGAGTTTGACAACCCAACATCGCTTGTTAGTCTTGGATTTACAAATAAAAGGGATGGTAAAGAAAAGGAAGGTTCCTAAGATCACTAGAACTTGGTGGTGGAATCTTCCGCTGAAGCAATCAAGCTTCAGGGAGAAGGTTTTAGAAGACTTGTCTTGGGATTGTAGCGGTAGTGCAAATGAGATGTGGGAGGCAGTAGCATCTTGCATCCGAAAGGTAGCCAAAGAGGTGCTAGACGAGTCAAAAGAAGGAGCTCCGGGTCAAAAGGAGGCTTGGTGGTGGAGTGAAGGGGTGCAAGAGAAGCTAAAAATTAAAAGAGCTTGCTTTAAAGCTATGTCTAAGGATAGAACAGAGGAAACTGTCACAGACTATAAAATAGCGAAGAAGGAAGCAAAGAAGGCTGTAAGCGAAGCTAAGTCAAAATCTTATGAGGTTTTGTATAAAAATCTCAACTCTAAGGAGGGTCAGAAGGATATATTCAGGTTGGCCAAAGCAAGAGAAAGAAAGATCAAAGACCTTTCTCAAGTGAGATGCATTAAGGACGAGGAAGGTCACGTGCTTATTACTCAGAAGGATATAGAGACTAGATGGGAGCAATACTTCCATAAACTTTTCATTGGAGAAGGAAATGGAGAGATCACTTTGGGTAATCTAACTAGTAGTGAAAGTTACTTGAATCGTGCATGCTATAGACGAATACAAAGAAAAGAAGTAGAGGAGGCTTTGAAGGTTATGATACCTGGGAAAGGTGTTGGACCAGATGACATCCCTGTAGAAGTATGGAAAGTTTTAGGTGAGCGTGGTTTGACTTGGCTTACGAATCTATTCAATGTTATTTGGCGAAGCAAGAAAATGCCTGAAGATTGGAGGAGGAGTATCGTGGTGCCTCTTTATAAGAACAAAGGAGACATTCAAAATTGTTCAAATTACAGAGGTATCAAGCTGATGAGTCACACTATGAAAATTTGGGAACGTGTGATCGAAAGAAGGTTGAGGCAAGTTTCCCAAGTAAAAGAAAACCAATTCGGATTCATGTCAGGTCGCTCAACTATTGAAGCCATCCATTTGCTGAGGAGAACAATGGAGATTTATAGAGCTAAAAGGAAGAATCTCCATATGATCTTTATTGATTTGGAGAAGGCTTATGATTCCGACCCACGAGAGATACTGTGGAGAGTTTTGGAGAAGAGACAAGTACCTGTCCTATACATTAATCTCATAAAGGATATGTATGATAGGGCTTTATCTTGTGTAAGGACCCCGGCGGGGAAGACTAATTATTTTGATATCAACATTGGTTTACATCAAGGTTCAACTTTGAGTCCATTTCTTTTTACTTTGATTATGGACGAGTTGACAAGTCACATTCAGGATGAGTTACCTTGGTGTATGTTATTTGTTGATGATATTGTATTGATTGACGAGACTATAAACGAAGTAAATGAGAAGCTTGAGGTTTGGAGACATGCATTGGAGACTAAAGGTTTTGGTATAAGTAGGGCTAAGACGGAATATATGGAATGCACCTTTGATGGAAGCAATGGTGAAGGAATCGATGTGAAGATTGGTGACGATAACATTCAGAAGAGAGATTCTTTTAGATATATGGGATCTATTTTGCAACATGATGGTGAAATTGATGGAGATGTTACTAATAGAATAAATGCAAGCTGGCTAAAGTGGACAGGAGCCTCCGCTGTTCTCTGTGATAAGAAAATTCCTTTAAAAATTAAAGGAAAGTTTTACAAAGCAGCCGTGAGACCTGCTATGCTTTATGGTTCTGAATGTTGGCCCGTGAACTATAGACATGTGCAGAGAATGGTTGTAGCAGAAATGAAAATGCTAAGATGGATGTGTGGACATACACGTAAAGATCGGATTCGGAATGATGCAATCGGAAAGAAAGTTGGTGTAGCTCCGATCGAGGATGAGATGCGAGAAAACCGCTTAAGATGGTTTGGTCATTTGCAAAGAAGGTCAACTGATGCACCGGTTAGGAGATGCGAGTGTTGGGATGTTGAGCCAGATAAGAGAGGGTGAGGACGGCCCAAGAAGTGTTGGAAAGATACTATACGAAGGGATCTTAGTTTTTTGGATATAAGTACGAGATCGACCCAAGATAGATCTGAATGGAGGCGAAGAATCCATGTAGCCGACCCTACTTAATTCTGGGAAAAGGCTTTGTTGTTGTTGTTAGGCTATTTAGGGATTATATTTATGATTGTGTCACACTATTTTTATCCCTAAAATTTGACATATATGAGTAACTTGATGTCATTGCATATGTTGCATCCTTGGGTGTGTATATATGTTTAAGGCTCTTGATATTAATTGTCATTTCATTTAAATTCAAAAATTGCAAAGAAAAATACAATTACCACCTTTTCTCAAAGAAGATAAATGAATGTATTCTTCCGAAAAATATAAATGTCCACAATGATCTTAATGAAGAAGAATGCCCTCCAGCCATAATTCCATGGGTAGAGATAACTAATGTTGATGATATTTTAATAGCAGGAGATCCAGGATTACGTCGAATGATTTGATAATATCCTTTTGAAAAAAGAGAATATATAACTCAAAGTTATCTTAATATGGGACCTTATCAGTATATTATGGTAGATTATCCGTATAGCGATAATGGAAAACAACATAGACGGTTTCATGTATCTTGGTTTAAGCAATACTTCTACTTGGAATATTCTCCCTCCAAAGATGTGGCATTTTTCTTTTGTTGTTATCTTTTTTGTGGTTATGGCAATTCCAAGTATGATGTAATGTCTTTGTAGTTGGCGGATTTCGCAACTGGAAGAAAATCAATGATGGGAAAAATTGTTCTTTTCTGAGTCACATTGTAGGCCAAGGATCAATTCATAATATGTCAGAAGCACGATTTCGAAACTTATTATTTGAAAAACAAGATGACAGACAAATAAAAAATTCGGTTGAGATTGAAGACTTTTATCGATGTCGTACGATGGTTAGCTTTTCAAGCATGTGTATTTAGAGGCAATGACGAATGATAATGTTCAATAAATCGTGGGAATTGTGTCAAACTTATAAAATTTATTGCTTCATGTAATGAAGAAATGGATAATGTTACCTTGGAGAATGATCCTAGAAATGCTAAATATACTTCACCTGATTTTCAAAAGGAAATTCTTCAAATTATAGCCCATAAAACAAGATGCTTCATTCCTGAAGAGATTGGGGATGCTAATTTCTGCACAATAATTGATGAAGCTAGAGATGAATCAAGGAGAGAAAAATAGCAATTGTTCTTAGATTCGTAGATAAAAAAGGTATTTTACGTGAACGCATCTTCTACATAGTTTACATTCCTAAGATAAAAGCCTCTACCTTAATGGACAAACTATTCAAAGTACTACTGTAAAGCTATCTTGATTATAGAAGACTAAGAGGTCAAGGTTATGATGGAGCTAGCAACATGTGTGGCGAATAGAATGGGTTGCATGCCATAATTATAAAACATAATAAATATGACTATTATATTCATTGCTTGGCTCATCGTCTATAATTAGCTCTTGTTACTGCTTTAGAGAAGTGATTCCAATTCACAAGTTATTCAATAAATTGACAAGCATAGTAAACATTTTTAATGCATCTTCTAAACGTCATGATGAATTACAAGCTGCCCAAGAAGATAATATTTCACATCTTATTTCTTTCAATGAAGTTCAATCAGGCATTGGATATAACCAGATTGGAACTCTACAACGTGCTAGTGAAACTCGATGGAGTTCACATTAAAGATCTATATGCAGCTTTATGAAAATTTATCGTGCAGGGTGCAAGGTACTTTTGGCTATTATAGATGAAGGTGATACTCATTTGCAACGTGGAGAGACAGATGAATCTTATGAAATAATGACATTATTTGATTTTATTCTTATCATGTATATAATGGAGAATATCTTGGGACTCACTGAAGACTTATGTCAAGTTTTACAGCAAAAAAATATAGATATTTTGAATGCCTTACAACTTGTATCATCATGAAAAGAACACCTTCAAAGGGTACGAGATGATGGTTGGAATATATTATTTGAGAAAGCTATATCATTTTGTCAAAAACATAGCATTGTATTCCAGAACTGATTTTTTATTGTTCTCAAAGTTGAATGAGGTGTCGTGGACAAGAACAATAAGTTACACTATTACATCATTATAGAGTGGACTTATTTACTGCCGCTATAGACTCTCGCTTATAGGAACTTAAAAATCTATTAAATAAAGTTGCTACTAATCTTCTTGCTCTCGGTGCATCTTTGAGTCCTACATATGGTTACAAATTCTTCAATATTGTTGACATATGCAAATTAGAAAGGGATTTTGTCCTGCAGATTTCACAAATCAAGAGATATTATTGTTAGAGAAAAAATTGATATATTATAAATCATATGCCACCACTCATCCTATTCTAAAAAATATTTCAAATCTTGTGGAACTTTGTCAGAAGTTAGAAGTAATACGGAAGGCTGAAATCTCTTATTTAGTTAGTTGGACTTCTGTTGACCTTACTTACTTCAACTGCAACAATAGAAAGAGCATTTTCAGCTATGAAGATAATAAAATCCAGACTTCGTAACAAGATGTAAGATGATTTTATGAGAAATTGTCTTCTAACATACATTGAGAAAGAAGTTACGGAAAAATTCTCAATGGATTTGATTATCGATTACTATGATTTAAAACCACGACGCACTCGATTTAAATAATTTCACATTCAGGTAAGCCCAATTTCTTTCTCTTGTTCATTTATCTTTATATTTAAGCTATTTAGTATCACTAATTGCTTGTATTTTCTTCATAGGAGGATTAATATGAACCAATAAATGAGATGCTATATTAGAAGACATGCGTCGCCAATTTTACATTATGTTCACGAAAAAAAATCACATCATATTTTTTAAAAAATCCAAGTCGTACTTTTATATACCAATAGTTTTTTTAATATTTGTTTAGAAGTTTGTAAAGGAAAGAGTATTTACTATGTTTTTTTCATATGTGTATGGTATTGATATGAACTTAATCTAGTCCCCCCCCACGATAAAATTCTGGCGTCGTCCCTGAAACATGTGTTGTGTGGGAAAAGATGTAGTGGCATAAACCAAAGTAGGAGCATCCAGGATGCACATCAGGTGACCTACTATGGCGTTCAGGCCATAGTAGGTGCTTCACAGGAGATGCAATAGGTAACCTGATATAAGTGCAGAAATTAGATTTTAGCGCTTATGAAAGGAGTTGCTAATTTGTTCTCATCTCCACGACAAGTGGGAGGGTTCCTCAGGTGTCTTGGATCTTACTCCAGCTCATTTGTTCTCTCTAGAGAGGAGAACTCATCTCGTTTGAGAAAGACACATCAGAGAAAGGTTAGGGCAGCAACCTTGTGTGCCTTATCTCCATTATAATCGTCCGTGTGCAGGTCTGCTAAAGATCTCTGGTGGTTTCCTCCTCCTCCCATGGCACATGGCTCATGTGAGGACGTAGGAGAGGCAAGAGGATGCACCAACGAGGCTCTCTTTGGAAGAGGGCAGCAGATTCGACTCCCACTTTAGGTAATTTCCGCCATTCTCCTCTTATTACCCGTATTTAGTGGTGTTCCTTGGTTGGTACATAAAAAAGAGTCCTTGGCTTGTGTGCCAGTGTGAGGAGAACGAACTTATCCACCAACTATATTGGAGTGGATTGGGTCTAAAAGGCCCCAGGGTTTTTCCCCTCTCATTTTGAGGCTTCTACATTAAAACCTCTCAGTGTTGTGGTTGCATGTGGTTTGATTTTCTCATTTGCTTGTGATAGTTACATGTAATTATCTCTCATCTTGGTTAGGTATCTGAGTATTTATCCTACATGCTCCGCAATCAAGGGTGTCATTTTCCCAACAAGTAGATTAAGAGCAACCCCTTGTTCCCAACAAGTGGTACCAAATCCATTAGGTTGGAGAGATGAGCAAAGATGATAAAGGGACGTGGATTAAGCTAACAAGCCTCAACTGGCCGATCTGGAAAGCCAAGATGAAGAAAATCTTATATTGCAAGGATTTACATGCTCCGGTGGAGGGTGATACAGCCAAATCACAAGATATGTTCGTTGGAGTATGGACGAAGCCGAATAGGAAAGCAATCGGGGCTATCAGGAAGTAGTTGGACTTGTCTATGTTCCATCGTTTATAGAGGAGACGAACACTAAAAATCTATCAGAGAGTCTAATGGAGCTAGATGAGCAGAAATCTGCAATAAACAAAGCATTCTCAATAAGGAAGCTGGTAAACCTGAAGTACAAGGATGAAACAAATATTGTAGAGTATCTGGACGAGTTTCAAAGCCTTATCAACCATTTGAGCTCCATGAGAATTAACTAGACATGTTATAAACACTTCTTGTATTGGGGTCTCTTCAAGACAACTAGGAGACACTAGTGGTTACTAAGAGCAATTCTGCTATGGATCGAAAGCTGGCCATATCTATGATCAAGAGCAGTCTTATGAATGAGGAGATCAGACATCGATATCCTAGAGATGCGCACATTCCTCTTCTTCTCATGTGTATGCGGTTGAGAGAAAAGGTAGTTTCATTAGCAGACAAAGTACACAGGAGAGGCAGATATACTGGGGCAAGCTCGTGACTATATAAAAGTGCCATCACTATGGGAATCCTAGACATTGGAAGAAAGATTGTAGAATATTGAAAAGAGAATAAGCTGAAGTCAAGAAGAATGAAGATGAGAACACAAGTGTAAGAATGTCTGATAACGATGAGAATGATATAGTTCTCATCGTGTAAAAGCAGTGTCTACATGCATATAGAGAGGACTCGGAGTTGGTGGTTGATAGCATCGCATCTCACCATGTGACTCCATATAGAGAGTACTTCACCTCTTATAAAGAAGGCAATTTTGGATGAGTCGAGAAGGAGAACAATGGTTACTCCATGATCATTGGCAATGGCACTATCACAGTTGAGACTGATGTTGGGTGCATGATGGTTATGCAAGATGTCGGACTTGTTCTTGACCTACGGATGAGTCTCATGTCTAGCTCACAACTCGATAAGGAAAGTTGTCATGTCAAATTTGGTGACAGAAAATGCGAGATATGTAAGGGTTCTCTTGTCATGTCAATAGGAAAGGTTTGTTTCACATTTTACAAGGCCCGATGAAGGTCATGGATGAAAGCATGCATGCAAGTGAAATTGATACCTCTGATATGTGGCACCATTGTTTGGGGCACATGAGTTGAAAAGGTTTACAACTTCTGAGTGAGAAAAAAATGATTCCGCAAAGCAAAAAGGCCACACTAGCTTCATGCTATTTTTGTGAACTTGGAAAGTACAAAAGAATACCTTTGAGAGTCATGTCAATGGTGATTACTTCATTTCTACGGTTAGTACACTGACGTAGGACTAGATACGAAGTCATGGTTCGATGAGCCAGGTTTGAGCTTAGCTCGATAAGGGCTCATGAGCCTGACTTATTAAGTTAAGCCGATCTTGAACCAGAATTATGGGCTCGATAGCTTCACGAGCTGATCTCGAGATGAGCCCAACTCAGCTCTAAAGTCAATAAGGGGTTGGGCTCAATAACTCAGTAAGGGGCTCGATAAGGACTTTACTTTAGTCCCACATCGAGTAAAGTTGAACTCGGAGGGAGCAGGGAGTTTATATAAGCAGGGGGAGTGTCCGATCTATATGCATACTTTCCTTAACTCGCCTCGAGCCTTATCGAGCCTGAGTTGGCTCGATAAGAGGCTCAAGTTCACTGAATTTGAGCCAACTCAGATGGGCTCGAACGAGCCCCAACTCGAGCCAGAGCCCATCTGGGCTTATCGAGCTCGAGCCTAAGCCAGGGTCTGGCTCGGCTCATTGGGCTCGATGGCCAGTCCTACTATGATTTCTAAGGTCTGATGGAGGTAGCATCACTGGGCAGTAAAAGGTACTTTCTAACATTCATTAGATGACATGTCAAGTAAGATGTGGGATTATGAGATGAAGAGTAAGGATCAAGTGTTTGATTGCTTCAAGAGAGTTCATGCCAAGGTAGAGCATGAGATAAGAAAATCTTTGAAATATCTACACACTAATAATGGAGAAGAGTACACTTCTCATGGGTTCCATATCTATTGCACACAACATGAAATTATTAATGAAAGGAAGATCCTAGTACTCCTCAGTACAATGGTGTTGTCGAGAGGATGATTGGACCATTGTGGAGAAAGTATGTTGCATGCTAGAGGCTACAAAGTTGCCAAAGGTGTTTTGGGAAGAAGCAGCTCAAGTTGTGTGCTTCCTAATTGATGACCGAAAAATACCCAAACAAGATCCGGATAAGGTGTAAAAATAAGGGTCGTTGCGACCCGACTCTCGGAGATCGGTCAATCAAGAAAAATCAGACCACCAAAATAGAATAATCAATCAAACGTCGAATAGCGGTCTTACTATTTATTTAACCTAGTATAGCGACCAGGGTCGAACTCAAGGAGCACGAATTGGCCAAGTGTCCTACGAAGTAGTCTAAAAATGAATAAAATGAGAATAAAATGTTTTTTGGTGGACTTTTTTGGATTTTTAATTTTTTTTGTAATTTTTAATTATAGAGAAAATATAGAAAAAGGGTAAAAAGGACACAATCAACAATTTATTTAACAACACAAATCAAGCCGAAAAATTTATTAAAAATATTTTTGGGTTTTCTAATTTTTTAAATATTTTTGATAATTTTCTCAGATTTTTATATTTTGTTGATTTTATAAAAATAGAACAAGATAAAAACTGAGAATCAATGTGCAGCCAAATTTGAGAGGTTATTTAAAAATAGATAAATAGCTATAAAAATCTAGAAACAAATTTATATGAAACTACAAGTAAAAAATAAACTACATGAAAAGAAATTGCATTTTTTTGAATTTGTTAGAATTTTTAATGATTTTTATAAGATTTTTTAGATTTTTTCAATTTTAGGTGTTTTATAAGTCCAAAACAAATGAAATTTGGACTGAAGCAAGAAGACATAAAAACTAACAGTAGGTAATTTCTTTAAAATTTTTGGAGAGTTTTTAGAATTTTTAGTTTATTTTATATATATTTCAAACAGTTGCAAAAATAGAGGTTTTTGAATTTTTAAAAATAGAAAAACATAACAAAAATGTTCCAAAAAATTTCTGAAATTTTTAGACAGTGATAGAGGCCACATGTCCTTATTTCAGAATATTTGGAGTCGATTTGATATTTTATTCAACCAATAGAAAGGGCACAACACATATGGACCTAAATGCAAGAAAAACAATTTCCAGGGGCCTAATAAGAACACGTGCGAAAAGTATAGGGTCTCAGTGCAAAATACGCAAAAATTTCAATACATATTCAATTCATTCACGCACAGGGGTATAAATGTAAATATCAAAACTAAAATTTCATTTCATAACATCCAAAAACCCAAGCCCTTACATGCAATTTTCCCAAAACATCACATGGCAAAGCACGTGCATCCACAAAATAAGGACTAAAGTGCAAATACAATAAACTGCAGGTCCTAATATGCAAATTGTCCAAGTGCTAAGTTATTTCATAGATTAAACAAGAACTGAAATAAACTGTAGGGGGTCTGGCGCAAATTACCCAGCCAAAGCGCATGCGGGTCACGTGGGGGGACACATGTCTAGTGCAGATGGGTCGGTGGACATGCGGCTCTGATGACGCCTCCTGGCAGATAGAACGGTCCTGACGAGGGGGCAGATGTGGGGTGCACGTGGCCGTCAGATCATTGATCTAACGACCTGTCAATGGCAGATCTCGAACGGATCAGATTACGTCTAGAGTTGAGTCGTGGTCTGATGATGGAGAGAGGGTCTGGATGAACACCTCCTGGATGAACTTCGTCGGCGAATCGAAAGAGGTCTGCGCGCCCGATGGAAGATCGAGAAGGCAGTTCGTCTAGCGATGATGTTCCACATCGGGTGGTGGTGACCGATGGAGCTCCCAACGGTCCAATCCTCCGGTCAAGGGAAGGGGAACTTGGGAGACTCCGGTGAGGTATGCGAAAGGCGATCTGGGGAGTAACTCGCGCTTATTCACCTGCAAATGAAATCTTTGGCTCGGAGTAGGACTCCGGCGTGGGTTATTTGATAAGCAGCAAAGGGAAGCGGGGCGGTTTGGCAAAGGGGGGTCCCAGCGGAGGCAACGAAAGGGACCTAGCTCGATCTTGGCTCGGATAGCCAAGATCGAGATGATCAGGTTGTGGAAGGGGGGTGACGATGGGTCGATGCGTCTATCTATACGGAAAATATGAGGTGACGAAGCTCCGGCCACTAGGGCGGAGCCGGCGGAGCGAGATGTGAAAGATCGAAGCTACTTAAAGATCTAGAAGCTAACAGAGGTACCTGATGGAGGGAAATGTCTGGGATGGATGTCCTGGTCCTCCTGGGATCTTCGCCTTGATGGAGCGACGCCTCCAGAGGCTCGGGCGTTGCCGGTGGTGGAGCTCGGCGATGATGGTCACCGGACCTAGGGAAAACGCCTCCAAACACTCGCTGCTACACGCTTCCGTGCTCGCTGTCACTCGAGGAGGAAGGTGGAGGTCACTGGGTCGATGATGAGGGGCCAAAGGTGCGAGAGAAGTCGGCTCGAGGCGAGGCTATATACTGGTGCAGGTCCGATAATATGGGAGTGTAGCACGCATCACGAGGCTCGGATCCCTAAGAAGAAGGTCAGGCGTGTGTCATGGATCATGCGTCAACAATCGGAGCCCGGGGTTTGATCGAATGGGAGGCGGATCACATCTGGAAAAATCAGAGAAATTAGGATGGCGACACAGATCCACGGAGAGGTGTTCCTGGGGGGGGAGTTGACCGGGGGTCAACATCCTACGTGGACCAATCAGAACGCGCCATTTCGAAATTATGTGAAAATTGATTTAAAAATAGTAAATGATTTTATTTCAAATATTTTCTAAATAAAAGATGTTTCTTATTTTTCAAATTATTTTTTAGTGATTTTCATTTTTTTTGAAAAATAAATTAATGTATATACATAATATATTATTATATATAGGTATAAATAACTAGGTATTTTTTATTTTTATTTTTATTAGTTTATTTTTGTATAATTATCCCCATTTTATATTTTATTTATTTACAACATAAAATTTGGGATATAAAATAATTTTTATTTGATTTTTATTGTGTATTTACAAGGGCAAAATAAATAAGGATAGGTACATTTGTACATGGTATATACAAGGGTGAGAGAGAGAATTCATTTTTGTTTTTATTTTATTTTTCTCATTTTTATTTTATTTTTATAAATATATACAAATTAAGAGGAGCACATATATATTTTTATTTTATGAAAATAAAATATATACATAAAAGGGAGAATATTTATACAGTGATGAATGACCATTTCTCTCTCTACTTGTTTTATTTTGCGGCCAGGCCAATTATTAACCCTTCCTTGGGTTCGGTTCACTCAATATTTATTCTAAATATTTCCCTCTTTTTCTTTATTTCTTTATTTTTGCACAAAAATCATGCTAATTATTGCTATTTACACAAAGCATGCAGTTTGACAAATCATTATATTTTCAAATATTTACATGATATTTTGCAAGGAATTTTAGCCAAAATAAAGGAATAAAGAGTAATGAATGGGGATTCATCACCCCCTATACTTTACTTTTGCTAGTCCCTTAGCAAACACTTATTTGAAAAAGAAGTGCAAAAGCGAAAGAAAAAGAAAAAGACAGGAAATCACAGTTGATTATTAAACTTTCCTTCATTAATTAAAATATGGAGCTCAGGCAGACCTTTGGATTATTAATTTATCGGAACCTTATTTGATCTTAAGATTAAAACTTAACTACCTCTAAGTTCCACCAATCTATGGTCAAGACTCCTTAATAAACCAGATCAGAACAAGTCTACATACACAAACTCTAATAAATATGAATCTTTCCTTGTACTGTGTAAGTGATATGTAGCTCCCCACCTCAGAAATGACAAAGAAACAACCCCCTCTTGACAAGGTAACTCTAATGCCTCAGTCTAGCAACTCTTTCCTCGAGGAGCGGGGTATTCCCTTCTAAGTTCAAGTACGACCGTCTCAAGAAGAGGGGGAAGAAGAGAATGGACCATGACCAGTATAACCATGTATCCCTGAGAGCTCTAACCAGTGTAGCTAAGTCTCCCGCTGCAAGCTTCAAGAGTTGGTCATGTGTAACATAAGCTTTGCTTTATTTGACTATATATATATATACACTCCGGTGGGTATTTTATTTTCAATCAGACCCACCACTTTTTTGGAGTTTTTCATTCTTTGCACATTTTTTTGATGTGCATATCTACAACATATCTACATGGTGCAGCATATATACATAAGAAGTTTTTCCTCTTGAGCCAGTAGACTATCCCTCTTTTGAAGCTTTATTGCAACCCACAACTCCTGTCTTTAGACTTCATCACCACCAGACCAAGTTGAGACACACTTCCTTCACTATAAGAAGAAGAGAGGTTCCGCCTAGAAGTACTACCCTCATATGCTACCCCAAGCCAAAGGAAACTGCCTCCTCACCACCTCATCCGTGGAGAGCTATGTGTAAAGTGCTGGTGCAAGTAAAGCCATTGTCTCTGAGAGTCATGTGTGCGTTGTTAGTGCTCTACTTAGGCTCATCAAGATGACATATGCTCATAACCTAGTGGACTCAAAGAATTAAGTCCCAATGGACCTGAAAAGTCTTAATCCTAAGCCCTATAATGTTCCTCTTAGAATTAGGTGGATTGAGGTCTTAACAAAGCTCCATTTTCCAATTTAATTCCAAGCCAGTTTAAATGTCAACTATGATTTGGAAAAACTGTACAAGTATTTACAAATATACAAATTTTTACCAATTTTTACAAATGTGCAAAATTTTTGAAAAATATTTGAAAACATGGATGTATGCATGAATGCGAAGTTTTGCAAAATCTTTACAAAAATTTACACAAGGTTTTTGCAAAATTTTTATTTTTCAAACATTTTACAAAAATTTTGTACTATATACATAATTTTGATATCAAAATATTTCCACACTATTTACACAAATCATTTTTACAATCATTTGTACAAAAATAATTTTTATAAATAGCTATTTATGTGCAAGAAGAATTTTATGTACATGGAACATTTTTAAATTTTTATGGATTTTTAGACATTTTATTTATTAACACACTCACACAAAGTACGAGTTATGGCTAAAGTATATATGAAATATATACGACACCCCCCTATACTTAGCTCGAACGATGTCCTCAGAGTGAATCAAGAGCGATGAAGAAGACATAACTCGTGCTTAGTATAGGGAAGTGAAAAGAAATGGTATATACAAAGACGAATCAAAGACTAGAATGAAGAGGACTCGATGTTTACCCCTATACTTAGGATCAAGTAATCCTAAGTATAGTAAGTTGTACATGATGGGAAATCCGAGTGGAAGGTTGTAAGGGTCTACCCCCCTATACTTAGGGTAAAATACCCCTAAGTATAGGCAGCAAAACAGAGGTAGAAATAATCAATAGAATACCCGAGAGTCCTGCACCCCCCTATACTTAGGGTAAAGTACACCCTAAGTATAGCAGACTCATAAGATGAAGAAGGGGTGTGGGACTAAAGAATAGAGTGATATAGACAACTGGATCTATACAAGTCGGAAGAACAGTGATAATTAGGCGTGTGATGCAATTGATGTGAGTCAAGAGACCACATCTCACACAAAGTGAATAGGGGCAACATCAACGACCCACGGCTCATGATCTAGATATGGTTTGAGCCGCTGACCATTAACACGAAAGGTAGCATCAGAAGACAACTCAGATATATCAATACTACCATTGTCATGCACCTTTCAGACTAGATAGGGTCCCTTCCATTTGCTCTGTAGCTTCCCTGGAAATAAACGAAGCCTTGCATAAAAAAACCATACTCTCTGTCCTGGCTCAAACTGCTTGTGGCTGATATGAGAATCATGCCACTCTTTCACTCTCTCCTTATATTGTAGGCTGCTCGAAAAGGTTGTATCACGAAGTTCCTCCAGGGCTGCTAACTCTGCCCTCCTATGATCTCCTACACTCGCTGGATCAATAAGTATATCAGTGACTGCCCAAAGTGACCTATGTCTCAGCTCAACAGGTAAATGGCAGGGCTTGCCATAAATGAGGCGAAAGGGAGATGTACCCAAAGGCGTCTTGAAGGACATCCTATATGCCTACAAGATCGAGTCTAAAAGCTGTGATCAATCCTTTCGGTCAGGGCGGACGACCTTCTGCAATATAGTCTTGATCTCCCTATTCGACACTTCAACAAGACCATTCGTCTGAGGGTGGTATGGAGTGGCTACTCGATGGTCTATGTTGAACTCGCTAGCAAGGGCCTTTACTTGTCATTGACAAAATGAGACCCCCAGTCAGAAATCAACACTCGAGGTACCCCGAACCGTGAAATGATATTCTTCCTCAAAAATCGGCAAACAGTCCTAGCATCTGCGGTTTAGGCAGGGATGGCCTCAACCCAACGACTCACATAATCCACAGCCAACAGAATGTACTCAAATCCCTGCTTTTAGGGAATGGACCCATGAAATCGATACCCCATGCGTCAAAAACCTCACAGAAGTGTATGGGCTGCATCGGCATCATATCACACTGTCCACAAGTGCCCATCCTCTGACAGTCAGTACACCTCTTCACGAACTCATCAGAGTCCTTGAAGAGAGTATGCCACCATAGGCCGGATTGGAGCACTTTATGTGCCGTTCTCCTCCTAGAGTGATGTCCTCCTGCCTCAAGCTTGTGGCAGTAAGTAAGGATGCTATGGTGCTCCTCTTGAGGAATGCACCAACGCCAGACGCTATCCCCTCCTTCATGATAAAGGACGGGATCCTCCCAATGGTAAAACTTTGACTTCACGAGGAAGGTCTCAAGTTTCTGCCTGGACCAATCTTGTGGAACTTTCTTGGCGACAAGATAGTTCATAATATCGGCGTACCATGGGAGAGAGGCGATAGCAAGGATCGCCTCATCTGGGAAGGTCTCACAAATAGGCTTAGTCTGCTCAGAATCCTTAAGAAACTCCAATCGGGAGAGATGATCCGCCACCACATTCTTGACTCCAGGCTTATCCTTAATCTCTATATCAAACTCTTGGAGTAGAAGGATCCATCTGGTCAATCTGGATTTGGCATCCTTTTTTTCCATGAGGTACCTGATGGCGGTATGATCAGTATAGATGGTCACTATAGATCCAATGATGTAAGATCTGAACTTATCTAGGGCGAAGACTACGGCTAGCATCTCCTTCTCAGTGACGGTGTAGTTCCGATGAGCAGCATCCAAAGTACGGCTAGCGTAGTGAATAGCAAAGGGGACTCCATCCCTCCTCTATCCCAGCACGGCCCCAACAGCAAAATCGGAGGCATCCGTCATTATCTCGAATGGTAGAGACCAATCAGGCAACTGAAGAACAAGAGCCTCTACAACTAGAGTCTTGAGAGTCTCAAATGATGCTGGACACTTATCATCAACAAGGAACTCGGTGTCTTTCGTTAGCAGATCAGTCAATGGTCAGGCAATCCTGCTGAAATCATGTATGAACCGTCGGTAGAAATCGACGTGCCCAGAAAAGACCATAACTGCCGCAAGTTGGATGGTGGATCGAGTTTTCTAATGACATCCACCTTGGCCGGATCAACCTCCATGCCCCTGTTGGAGATGATATGGCCAAGCACCGTCCCTTGAGTCACCATGAAGTGACTCTTTTCCCAAGACAACACAAGGTGAACCTCTATGCATCGCTGAAGGACGCGGTCTAGGTAGTCAAGACAAGAATCGAATCCATCGTCGTAGATCGAAAAATCATCCATGAAGACCTCCAAGCACTCCCCCACCATGTCCGAAAAGATGGACAACATGCATCTCTGAAATGTCACCAGAGCGTTGCACAATCGAAATGGCATGCGTCTGAAAGCATATGTCCCGAAGGGACAGTGAAGGTGGTCTTGTCTTGGTCCTTGGGTGTAATGGCCACCTAATTATATCCGGAGTACCCATCCAAGAAACAATAATGGCTCTTCTCTGCCAGCCTCTCTATAATCTGATCAATAAAAGGTAGAGGGAAATGACCCTTCTTGGTGGCCTGGTTCAATCGCATGTAGTCCACACAAACCCGCCAAGAAGTGGGTACCCGGGTAGCAATCTCCTCTCCATACTCACTAACAACTGTGGTGATGTTCGTTTTCTTGGTCACCACATGTAACGGACTGACCCATTTGGAATCAGAGATGGGGTAGATAAAATCGGCTCTCCACCATTTCCAGATCTCCTTCATGACAACATCTCGAAGATCCGATTTCGGCCGCCGCTGGAACTCACGCGACGGCTTCACGTCCTCCTCAAGATAGATATAGTGGGAGCACAGGGCCAGACTTATCCCCTGGAGATCGGCTACACTCCAGTCTCCATCCTATCACCTTGCAGTTCTTTTCAAGAACCCCCATCAGACGGGATTCTTGTTCTCCAGGCAAATTAGCGGAGATAATGACTGGGTACATCTCATGCTCACCCGCAAGGAACCTATACTTCAGCGATGACGGTAGCGGCTTCAGCTCTGGACAACATGGTGCTGGTGGATCTGGCCTCTGAAAAGTCTGAGTGAACGCAGCCAAATCTGCATGGGAGAATGAGAACTCTCGCTCGCAATCTGAATTTGGCGAAAGCTGCTCTGTTGGTGTGTCTCTGCTTTGTGTGGAATCAGCCTCCCTAGCTGTAGTCTCTGTGGAAGTCAGACAAGATATCAAATCATCAAACTCTGCCCAGTCTAAATCTGACTCCAAGGGATCTGTATCAAAATTACAGCAAAAATCTGCCTCACGATCGGGAATCGGCTCTACTGTCTGAGATGTATCCTAGCCCAGGAATGTGCTCTCCTTGTTCTCCTCTGCTAACATCTCTGCATCGACGAACTCTGAAGGTGAGAGGATGGCATGCTGCTAGATTTGCCCAAACTGCCTCATCATCTGTAATCACAAAATCGCAGTCCTGGTGGATGTCTCGCCCCGCCTCTATCATCTGCTCTGAATCAGAAGTTGTCTCTGAGCAAGCTGAATCTCTGGCTCTAGTCCCCTCGACGCCTCTATTTGTATACTCTCGCCCTCGACGCGAAAGTATACCTTCTCGCTATCATGATCGGACACTGCCTTGGCTGTGGCCAAAAACGGGCGTCCTAAAATGATGGGGGTATCAGTCCCGGGCTCAGGGATCTCCATGTCCAACACAACGAAGTCCACAGGGAATTTCAGGCCCCGAATCGTGACGACAACGTCCTTCAGCAACCCCTTCGGCCTCTTGACAGATCGATCAACAAACTGAAGGACTGTCCTGCTCTATCGTAGAGGGCCCAACTCGATACGGTCGAGAAGGCTGTCGGAAATAGGTTGATCGAAGAAATGTTGTCTAATAGAGTGCGGTCGAACCTTTGCTCATGGATATGGCATATGACATACATGGCTCCTGCATCTGGCCTCTTGGCTGGCAGACGGTTATGGATGCAAAGCATGTGGTACGAGTAAGCACATGGATCTCTGACTGGTGGTTCCGCCTCTTCCTCTGAACTGTGGTCCTGTCTCTGAGTGATCTCTGGAAGAGAGGTATGTGCTCCAAGCCTCCTGTAGAGTCAGCTATATGTGAAATCGGTCCATCATCTGCTGGCTGAACTCTATCTGTGTGTTCTTTTTATGATTTTCTTTTTTGGTCCCCTTGGCCAAGTGGAGTCTCCGGGGAAAGGGGACTACTGGGTCCTTCTCATATAAAGGACTAGGAGAGGGTCTAGAATGCTCAGGCAAAGCAGAATCCACGCAAACATCATCAAGCAACACAAGTGGATCCGAAAACAATAAACCCTTTCCTTTATTTGCAGAAATGTCCTGAGATACATGCACTGAAGGAAAAACAACAGGACTAGCAGAACTGAAAATGTGGCCGCAGTACCACCCTCGGTAGCTGGACTCGCAGCATCAGTGACGCACTCTGGCTCAACAACTGGTATGGTGACGTCAGTACCACCTCCTCCATCTGGTGAAATGACGGCCTCAGTACTGTCAGATGGATCAACATCCATGGTGGCGTCAGCACCACCATCATCATCTCTAGCGGCATCAGCTCCGCTCTCCTCCTCGCCTAGCGCTCCTGAAGTGGCATGGATCGTCGCTCAGACGAGGCGCCGCCTGCTGGCATCCTAGCGCTCCTAAGTGTAATAAAATCAGCATCAAACATGTATGCAGACATATCACCAAGTGAAGCACTAGGAGTGGTAATCTCAGTGAACTCTACCTGCTTAGACTTCCTCTTGAGGTTGTTCGGGTTTGGCTCGATCTGGGCAGGAATGGTGGCCTTCCCTCTCATTATCTCCCTCATCTCCTGACGAAACTCATCCATCTCCCGTCGAAAAGTAGCCTGCTACTCGGACATGAGGCGGGCTAAGTCATCCAAGGTGGGGTTCTCATATGTCGGCCCATGAGAACATGACGGGTGGCCTCACTGGTAGTGAGGCTGTTGCTGCTGGTGAGGGTGAGAGGGGTACTGGGGATGATAATGTTGCTGAGGTTGATCTCGCCTCCATGGTTGTCCCTGCTGATAGGGACGAGGACCATACTGCTCTCTGTTGTGGGATGGCTGCTGGTGTATTGGGGGCTGGGGCTGCTGGTGCTGCTCACGCTGTTGGCCGTACTGACCACCTTGAACTCGAGGCTGCTGTTGGGAACTGGTGCCTCCGGTCGACCAGCGGAACCCGGGATGGTCTCGTCGGATACCGGGCCGGGGTCGATCATACCAAATCCCGTTGACATCCATCAACGGTTCCTGCTCGTAGGTGGGTGGGGGGAGTACTGCCATGGGCTGGTCCGGCTGATACACCACCATCTGGTTGTCTTGAGGTGGTGACTGGATGTACTGCTGCGGATGCGACTGGTAGTTCTCCGCCTGAACATGGTGGACCTGTCTATACTGGGCAGAGGGCTGGGCCGAACTGCTACTTCCGGTGTCTGCCCGTGACCTGAGACGGTGTTGAGAAGCCGTCTGTGCCTCCTAGAGACACATGATCTGGGTCTTCAGGTTATTCAGCATCTGTGCCATCTGATCGACCTGAGTCATGCCATGGCATTGCTTCTTCTCAATAAACTCGATCTGGTCCAGCTTCTCGAGCTGATGATGCCCATGTTTGTGGCTGTAGACTCTGCCTGTACGGCTGCCGCTAACTAAGTAGAAGGACAGGCATCGACCCGTGCTATCCTCTAAAACTGCACGGCCTGTAGCTGAGGGCGTCCTTGTGTGTAGAGTCTGGTCTGGGACATCACTGTATAATTCTCGTCCATCTCCTTGTAGATGGCCCAGACCTGATCCTTATCCTTAGCGAAGTAGGAACCGCCACACGATGCATTCACCAACCCCTGCAGCTCGGGTGTAAGTCCGCAGAAAAAGCTCTAAAATAGGTTTGGCTTCGAGATATCATGATGCAGGCATCTATATGTAAGCTCTCTGAACCTCTCCCATGCCTCATGGAATTGCTCGTTGGGGAGCATGGAGAAGTTGCTTATCAGGGCCCTCGCTGCATTCGTCCGCCCGAGTGGATAGTACTTGTTCAAGTACTCGGTGCGGAGCTGCTCCCAGGTGGTCACAAATCTCCCCAAATGCTTCAGCCAGTTGGTTGTCTGTCAACGAGGGAGAAAGGGAAAGCAATCATCTTGATGGTGTCCTCATTCACCTGCCGATCGTGGACGGTGCTGCAGATCATCTCGAACTCCTGGAGATGAAGATGGGGCTCCTAAGTCGCGAGCCTTTGGAAGTGGGGAAGAAGATGAAGTGTGGGGGGGGGACTTGAAGTCCCCCACGATCGCTTGAAGAACGATCCATCGGTGTGTATGCATCAATCCGAGGTTGTGCAACTCCTGCATCGGTCTGGCTGGTGCTAGCTGGACCGGCTCCTCAGGCTGATCTGGGTCTCCCTCTCCTGCGGCTCTTAGTTGATCTCGCTCTGTCCTCGGCCTCTCCACTCTCTCCGCATCTCCACCATGAAAGCTCCCTGATTCCTTCCTTCGAAGAGGAAAGAGGTGTAGAAAATACCTACGTGAAAGAAAGAATAGCGGATCGCAAAAATCAATAAAGAAACTCTTTCCGCATCACTAAATTCTTTTACTCATTCTCGGGAACTGTGTGATGAATCTCGGATTCATCACTCTAAATCTCATTTATTAAGCTTAAGTCCCAAAAATCAACAGCATATTTGCATTTATTCTGCATAATTAGCATTCATGCATGTTTTCATAAAAATGGCATTTTATCCATAATTTCTGCACAAATAAGAAGCCAAAAATCCAAGCCAAATTTGACCTGTGAATAGCTTAACTTCCCTATTTTTAACCTTTTCATGCTAACTCCGAATGACCCAAAACCATTTCCACTGTGTACATATCACTAATAAGAATAAATAAAAAATACAAAAAAATAATTAACCAGGTAAGTGGACCAAAAACCCAAACCCTAGTTTCAGGATTTTCGGACTAAAAGCCACATATCTTCCCCATCCAGTGTCCGATTGGATCCTACTCACTTTTGAACTAATACACATTCCGTTGCCTTCAAAACAAGACCAAGTTCAAGTGAATCGGAGATCGTATGTGAAAGATGGGTTTTGGGCCTCTTTTGTACATTGTACAATTTAGCGGTTTTCTGACCTATATTTTATGTACATATTTTCTTTATCAATAAAAATCCCAAAAAAATTAGATTTAGATGTCTTTATTTATCTCTGATTTCTCTATATTTTTCCGAAGTTTTATCTTGTTTAAAATTAAAAAATTAGAAAACCCCCAAAATCTAGGTATTCTATGTACATGGGATACCCAAAAATTGACTTTTTACATTTGACCTATTTTGGCTTTGATGTCTTCATGAAATTTGTAGATCTCATCGAGACGAGCATTTTTCGTGAAGGAACTTTTTCGATCCGAGGTCATCTACTATATTTATTGATTTTCAATGTATTTATCTTTCAATTTTTCTGGTGCTGACACGTGGCAGCACTTGGTGCCGCCACGTGTCAGTGGTTTTTGGGGTTTTTATTACCCGATTTTATAATAATAATAATAATAAATAATAATAATAATACCATCGCACGTGCGTCGCACGTGCCTCTCAGGCACGTGCTACGCACGTGCTTCGCCTTCCCCTTTCACCCTCGCCACGTGGCGTAGCCCCCCGTCGATCGTCCGCTGATCGAACAACCCACGCACTTCATCTTCAACCTTCTCCACCCGCGCCTGCCTCGCAACGGATGCCGCCCTGCCTCGCAACTGCCGCCGCTTATCTCACGCCACCGCCTCCTCCATCGCCGTTGACCCCCTCCCTCGCAACCACCGCCCGCTACCTCCGTTATTCCCGTGCCGACTGATGAACCGCAAAATCAGCCCTTTAATAGTGCAGAATTAGCACTTGGAATTGTCGTAGCAGTCTGGCCAATTCGGGCTCATCATAAAGATCATCTCATTTAAATATGTATATGATGGATCAAAATGAGATGATCATGATTTATTTTTACTTGGTAAGGTACCAAGGTCGAACTCAGGGACACGAGCCTTTCTCTAATTATCCGGATTTTCATTTATTTAACTAAGTGTTGAGTTGGAGCTCATATAGGTCAAAATATGTAAGGAGACAACAACCATGCAATAACAATAAAGTAAACATGCATTTTTTTAATCATTTTTTTATCAAGCAAATGAATGCCATGTAATGCAATTAAAATATGCCTAGGTGAAAATAATGAGCAAAATTAAATAAGAGTTAATTTCGAGTTTAATTAAAAAGGCAGATGTGATGAACAATGTTAAGTAAGGCATCAATGCAAGCTCAAATAGACACATGACTATAAAATAATACATAAAAAATCATGTGTCCAAGACAACAACTAAGCATGCCATTAGAAAGATCATCAAACCAGCTTTAAAACGAAACTGAAATCATCTCAATCGGATAAACGTAGCTCAAGATATGCATAAAGAAAGACAAGGGCATAACTGAAATAAAACATGAAAATATAATTACAAAAAGGTCCCTGGAAAGGACTGAAATGTTAATAGGTAAAAGAAATGGACCTTCCCTATAATTTTACCACACGCACAGGGGCCGTTCTGCAAATATTAAAACCCGCAAGGGTTTCAATGTAAATATCCCCCTGTGCGCATGGTCAGCTCGTGACGCAGGACCTGTTTGCAATATTGAGGACCCGCGGGGGCATCTCTGCAAATAACCCAGAGTAGCACGTGCCGGGCACGTGCTTCCCCAGGCTCGGTGGAAATGGAGGTTCGACAGAGGCTCGTAGAGGTTCGGGTCTCCATGCAGGTTCGAATGTGGTTCGGAGTAGACTCGGAAGATCCAAGCCTATGGCTCGGACACTCAGGCTCGGAGAAGGCTATAGCGTCGCCACGTGGTTCATTGAGAACCACTCGATCCTGATGATCGGATGGCTACTGTGCGCTCAGGTGTCACGACTTGGCCTGTTGGAGGCCGTTGGATCGAGGTGATCCAAGGGCTGCTGAAGGCGATGACGCGACTCTATCTGGACCGTTGGATGGTCGCTGAGAGAGGACCATCCAACGGTCCCTGTGCTGTCTCCTCCACCGCAGGCTGGCGGCGGGATCAGAGCTCCGGCGAAAGAGATCTTCCTCCGTCGCTCCATTCTGGGCACGGTGGAGCTCGCCCAATGCTCTTGAAGGTCTGTCGATGAAGCTTGGAGCTCGGGCGAGGTGTCTGACATCTCAGTTCAGGTCGTCGGGGCTCTAATGTCGATGACGACAGTCACGAAGATGGTCCCGACGAGGCTCTGGCCATTGCAAGTTTGGTGGACCTGCAAGTTAGGCACATAGCCGAAGCAAATAGAAGTGCGTGCGTGGGTGAGATGTGGTTCCATTCGAGCGAGGGGAGATGGGGAACCGGGGCTCGATCTCCGGTGATCGGAGAGGAGGTGGGTCGGAGATGGTCAGAGGTGAAGAAGAAGGGTCTGGGTGATCGGAAAACGTCGCGTAGAAGAGTGAAGTGCGACGAAACTAAAGGGGGTTTCAGCAGAGGTCGGGAAGACGGAGAAAGCCCTAATTAATTCAACGAAATTAAACAAAATTTCAAAGAAGAGATCGGAGAGCTTACCTGGTCGGTGGCAGAGCGGGGGCTTGGGCTGGGCCTCGCGGTGGACGCCCGGGTCTTCGCTGGACACGGCCAGCCGGTCCGTGCAGCTCAAGCGGTCGCCAGAGCGCCGCAACTCCGTCGTGAATGGCAGAGGGTCTCACCGGGGGATTTGAGGTCGTCTTCGCTCTATCCGACGCCTCCCCCTGTCACAGGGAGGCGGAGGAGGGCTGGGCCCCTCCCCGCGTAAAGGTGGACGGCGGCGAAAGTGGGCGGTGGCGGTGAATTTGAAGACGACAGTGGTGGAACAGGGTGGTGGAGAACGTGGTTTGTCTGGGAATCGTGAGATGACTGGAAGGGTGTCGTGGGTCGTGGAGGAGTGCGCGAAGGAGGTGGACGACTGGGGAAGATTGTGGAGCTTCCAGATGGTGGAGGTGATGGATGGAGACTCGGGTAAAAAGGAAAGGGTGGACGGTGTTGGCGCACTGGAGATCGTGGTGAGAGAGGCGTCCGGAGGTAGGGGACGACATGTGGGTCGTTGGATCATGGTGTCCAACGGCGAGGAGTGACGCGCGAAAGAGTGGCTCAGATTAGATCGGGGGCGATGCGATCAACGGACTGGAGAGAAGCCACGTGTCGAGCTGGGGGCGAAGCGCCATCGAGCGGTTTGGATGAGACCGAGGGCCTGATCAAGCGGCTGAGAAGAAAAGGCGGAAAACGCGGCTGTGATGGAAAGGCAAAGGTCGATCAGAGGGTTGAGGATTTGCCACGTGTTGCGCTCGTAAGTAGGCGGGAGCAGACGGACTTGATGTAACAGATGGACTGATCGAAGGTATGGAAAATGGTCCAGGGAATAACGGCGGAGATGGAAGATCGGGGTTGCGATCAGAAGGCACCCGTAGCGCCACGTGGCGAGCTCTGCTTAAGGCGCAAATGAACGGTGCGGATTGAAGGCGAGGGAAGATCTGATGGATGAGGACATAGGCGTGCGTGGACACAGCGGGGCCGTTGGATCTGAAACGAGATCCAACGGTCAGGGGTGGTGGCGGATGAGACAAGAGAGGTGGGCCACGTGGCGCCCCCAGAATGGGCCACGTGGCCCAATCAGGTTATTCAGAGAGTATTTTTTATTTTTGAAGGCTTAATTGGTCGAGTTTGAGAAAACTCAAAACATGAAAGTTGTAGATCTTGACGAGATCTACAAGTTTCATGTTGACCAAAACTGGAAATGAGATCATACAAAGACCCGAAAAATTTTTAAGGGTATTTTTAAGGCTAAAAATACCACAGATTTTAGTTTTGTCATTTTTTATTGGTTTTTAATTTATTTGAGACTCTGATAATTACAAGACTTTAACTGGGTTTTATTGACACTCAGCTTAAGCAAGGGGGTTAAAAATGAGAAATAAAGATGATGAAATCGATTTTCATCACCCCCCTATACTTAAACTATGCTCGTCCTCGAGCACCAAAAGAATGACTAAGTTGGATTAACCCCCTTGTGCATGTGAATACAGGATCCAATCTGATCAAGTCGGCTCAATTTTAGAGATCCAAAATTCTCAAGTTCAGCTCAGCCTTAAACAAGAGGTATCTGATTCCTCTAATTCTCTAGACTCTCTCTGATATACATATAATCTAAAGGATATGACATTTAGTGTTGACCGCAATTCTGAGAGTAGAGTCAAATCTTCACCCAAAGTCTTGGTCCAAGAAATTCTCCTAAGGACCCAATCGTCAACACTAGGGAATAAATCCAATCTTGCATCCAATCCACCGTCTCTTTAGTTGTCAGACTTAAAAGTGTAGATGGAAGGCCAGTTGATGGAGGGCTTAGGATTGTGTCATTTCTTCTCTCCCTCTCATTGGAACAAGGATTCTCTCTAGTGCCTTTTACGCAACACTTTTTTTGGTGTTGATCAGTGCGTCCATCAAAAGAAGTTGGAGCCGTCTGCACTTGTTTTCCTGGGAGTACACCGGGGTGTGTCTCTTTTGAGTACCTATTGTACCTTCAACACCCAGACTTGTAGCATTTACGATGCAGAACCCTTTTTTGGTGCAAGCCCGACTCCTGGTCCTAATAGCGGTGGTCCAAGTGGACAATTTGAAAAGTTTGGGAGCGCTCGCCTTTGGTGGAAGCTCTTTGATATTTGACTTTGTGGAATGAGAGCTTTTCTTTGAATTTCTTTGACTTGTATAATTTTTGGCTAGCTCCACTGCTTTTACCAAGAGTTGGCGCACACTGATCAACAATTTTTTATTTATTTCACACCCAGGCACTTAGGTCAATATCAAGAGATTAGTATAAGAACCAAGTTCTCATACTGGCTAAATTGCTGACACTCGGGTTTCCTGAAGCCTTCAAAGATTTTATCCCATCCTCGAGCATCATTAGATCAAATCCAGACTCGAATCCCTCATCCCAATTCCTCAGGTGAAAAGTCAACTCATCTCAATCAAAAACCGCAGTCGTGCATGTGATGTGCTGATCATATTCTTTTTGTTTGAGACTAAGCATGGAATATAGCATGCAAATCTAGAGACCTAGGGGAATGTGGATGATTAAGTCTAAGACCCTGATGGCTAAGGCTGGTTAACCGCAAATCTCAAAGACCTCATAAATCAAGCTTCCTTGAACATTTCAGATCCTGGGTGAAATTGTAAGTGTAGAGGTTTAATCCAACTCCTTCATTCAAACACTTTTTTTTGAATTTTTCTCATTTTTATGGGTTTTAGTTAAAAGTTAAAACACATGTTAGACTCAACTTTCCTTGATAAAAGATTTTCAAAAACTATGTCACACATTTTCAAAAGATTTTTTCAAAACAAGAAAATCTCATTTTTAAAATCATTTTCAAAAATATTTTTATCAAAAAATAGTGTAACATAGTATAGAAAAGCTGTGAAATCATTTGAGTTGTCTTAGTCCCAAGAATTTTACTTTAGCCAAAAAGTTTTAATTTTTTTCAAATTTTTTTTCAGAATATAGCTAAAGTAAGTATATTGTATATATGGTATACCCCCCTATCCTTAAACTTTGCTATGTCCTCATAGCACTAGATGTTACGAGTCCATAGGTCCATTTAAGTATATAGGAATATACGGGAACTAAGAGGGAATCCCCCTATAATTAGGTTAGAAATAACCTAAGTATAAAGGCCAGGAAAGATGAGTAGAGAAATCACAGGGACTCAGGTCCCCCCTATACTTAGGCTGAGATTAGCCTAAGTATAAAGATAGGAATTGATGTTGGAAGAGACCCAAGGTGACGAAGAAGAAGGATGGATATACAAGTGAGCGGTTGAATCTTCGGAGATGAAATGGAGGGACTTCGGTTTTGGGGTGTGTGTCGCATCAAACATGGCTCAATCAAGCAAGCAAACCCTTAGTTTCACCAACTCACACATGAAACCAACCAAGGTTGGTTTATTATCTTGTCGGTTTTACTGGTGATAAAACGTTTAATTTTTACGTAAGAAAAGATGTGAAGTGAAAATCATTGCGTATCCGAGGGTGTTGCTCTCCCAAAACCGAATTTTACTCCATTTAATGTTGACTTGCAATTAACAGCCCCAAATTTTATTTTAAGTTATCACTGAATTAAGGTTAGCCCAAAAATCAAGAAATCATCGTCTACCGTTCATTTCCTTTTTCCATTAACCTAGGTGATCAAGCCAGGAAAAAGAAAGCCGAGAAAAACATGTATTCGATAAAAACCGCGATCTAGGCTAAGCGAGAAATCATGCAGTGATTTGACGATAAATTCGTGAATAACTGGAGCCGTTTTGAAAACCAAATTCAACATGTATGCAAGTCGAAAAAACCGCACCTAATCATGCATCTTTTAGCGGTGATTGCTTTTCATTAATTTTAGCTAAGTGATGCGAGATTATGTGCGTCTAAATTTAAAGTGTGTCCTACCTACGATCAAGCACATAAAAATATGAAAAATAAAATGAGCTCGGAGAGCCGCGTGCCTATCCTAGGTCGACACTCAAGTGGGGAAGATCCCCACACAACCACATTCGTTCGGTTACACACGCGAGTCTTCGATCGAAGACCGCTGTAAAAAACGAGTTTATTACAAGTTTATGCATGGAAATTAAAATGCAAGACAATTTTTTTCTTTCTTCTCAATGTACTCCAAGCGGTTCCTGTGGTTCCTCTAAGCAGGAGACACCAGCTCCTCGCCTCCTTGATCCATCAAGGGCCCTGCCACAGAAACAATGATTAGATATCAATTGAAAAGAAAATTTTATAATGCAAAATAAATGAACAAAAATGACCTATAAAAAATACACTTAAATTAAATAGACAAAATTCCAAATAATAAAAGAAATGAGCCGTGTCCCCGACAACGATGCCATTTGATGAACTGCAAAATCGGCCCTTTAATAGTGCAGAATTAGCACTTGGAATTGTCGTAGCAGTCGGGCCAATTCGGGCTCATCAAAAAGATCATCTCATTTAAATATGTATATGATGGATCAAAATGAGATGATCATGATTTATTTTTACTTGGTAAGGTACCAAGGTCGAACTCAGGGACACGAGCCTTTCTCTAATTATCCGGATTTTATTTATTTAACTAAGTGTTGAGTTGGAGCTCATATAGGTCAAAATATGCAAGGAGACAACAACCATGCAATAACAATAAAGTAAACATTAATTTTTTTAATCATTTTTTATCAAGCAAATGAATGCCATGTAATGCAATTAAAATATGCCCTAGGTGAAAATAATGAGCAAAATTAAATAAGAGTTAATTTCGAGTTTAATTAAACAGGCAGATGTGATGAACAATGTTAAGTAAGGCGTCAGTGCAAGCTCAAATAGACACATGACTATAAAATAATACATAAAAAATCATTGTGTCCAAGACAACAACTAAGCATGCCATTAGAAAGATCATCAAACCAGCTTTAAAATGAAAGTGAGATCATCTCAATCGGATAAAAGTAGCTCAAGATATGCATAAAGAAAGACAAGGGCATAACTGAAATAAAACATGAAAATATAATTACAAAAAGGTCCCTGGAAAGGACTGAAATGTAAATAGCCAAAAGAAATGGACCTTCGCTGTAATTTTACCACACGCACAGGGGTCGTTCTGCAAATATTAAAACCCGCGAGGGTTTCAATGTAAATATCCCCCTGCGCGCATGGTCAGCTCGTGACGCAGGACCTGTTTGCAATATTGAGGACCGCCAGGGGCATCTCTGCAATTAACCCAGAGTAGCACGTGCCGGGCACGTTCTTCCCCAGGCTCGGTGGAAATGGAGGTTCGGCAGAGGCTCGTAGAGGTTCGGGTCTCCATGCAGGTTCGGATGTGGTTCGGAGTAGATTCGGAAGATCCAAGCCTATGGCTCGGACACTCAGGCTCGGAGAAGGCAATGGCGTCGCCACGTGGTTCATTGAGAACCACCCTATCCTGATGATCAGATGGCTACTGTGCGCTCAGGTGTCACGACTTGGCCTGTTGGAGGCCGTTGGATCGAGATGATCCAAGGGCTGCTGAAGGCGATGACGCGGCTCTATCAGGACCGTTGGATGGTCACTGAGAGAGGACCATCCAACGGTCCAAGTGCTGTCTCCTCCACCGCAGGCTGGCGGCGGGATCAGAGCTCCGGCGAAGGAGCTCTTCCTCCGCCGCTCCATTCTGGGCACGGTGGAGCTCGCCCAATGCTCCTGAAGGTCTGTCGATGAAGCTTGGAGCTCGGGCGAGGTGTCTGACATCTCAGTTCAGGTCGCCGGGGCTCTAATGTCGATGACGACAGTCACGAAGATGGTCCCGGCGAGGCTCCGACCATTGCACGTTTGGTGGACCTGCAAGTTAGGCACATAGCCGAAGTAAATAGAAGTGCGTGCGTGGGTGAGATGTGGTTCCATTCGAGCGAGGGGAGATGGGGAACCGGGGCTCGATCTCCGGTGATCGGAGAGGAGGTGGGTCGAAGATGGTCAGAGGTGAAGAAGAAGGGTCTGGGTGATCGGAAAACGTCGCCTGGAAGAGTGAAGTGCGGCGAAACTAAAGGGGGTTTCAGCAGAGCTCGGAAAGACGGAGAAAGCCCTAATTAATTCAACGAAATTAAACAAAATTTCAAAGAAGAGATCGGAGAGCTTACCTGGTCGGAGGTGGAGCGGGGGCTTGGGCTGGGCCTCGCGGTGGACGCCCGGGTCTTCGCTGGACACGGCCAGCCGGTCCGTGCAGCTCAAGCGGTCGCCGGAGCGCTGCAACTCCGCCGTGAATGGCGGAGGGTCTCACCGGGGGATTTGAGGTCGTCTTCGCTCTATCCGACGCCTCCCCCTGTCACAGGGAGGTGGAGGAGGGCTGGGCCCCTCCCCGCGTAAAGGTGGACGACGACGAAAGTGGGAGGTGGCGGTGAATTTGAAGACGACGGTGGTGGAACTGGGTGGTGGAGAACGTGGTTTGTCTGGGAATCGTGGGACGACTGGAAGGGTGTCGTGGGTCGTGGAGGAGTGCGCGAAGGAGGTGGACGATTGGGGAAGATTGTGGAGCTTCCAGATGGTGGAGGTGATGGATGGAGACTCGGGTAAAAAGGAAAGGGTAGACGGTGTGGGCGCACTGGAGATCGTCGTGAGAGAGGCGTCCGGAGGTAGGGGACGACATGTGGGACGTTGGATCATGGGATCCAACGACGAGGAGTGATGCGCGAAGGAGTGGCTCAGATTAGTTCGGGGGCGATGCGATCAACAGACTGGAGAGAAGCCACGTGTCGAGCTGGGGGCGAAGCGCCATCGGGTGGTTTGGATGAGACCGAGGGCCTGATCAAGCGGCTGAGAAGAAAAGGCGGAAAACGCGACTGTGATGGAAAGGCAGAGGTCGATCAGAGGGTTGAGGATTTGCCACGTGTTGCGCTCGTAAGTAGGCTGGAGCGGACGGACCTGATGTAACCGATGGACTGATCGAAGGGATGGAAAATGGTCCAGGGAATCAACGGCGGAGATGGAAGATCGGGGTTGCGATCAGAAGACACCCGTAGCGCCACGTGGCGAGCTCTGCTTAAGGCGCAAATGAACGGTGCGGATTGAAGGCGAGGGAAGATCTGATGGATGAGGACATAAGCGTGCGTGGACACAGCGGGGCCGTTGGATCTGAAACGAGATCCAATGGCCAGGGGTGGTGGCGGATGAGACAAGAGAGGTGGGCCACGTGGCACCCCCAGAATGGGCCACGTGGCCCAATCAGGTTATTCAGAAAGCATTTTTTATTTTTGAAGGCTTAATTGGTCTAATTTGAGAAAACTCAAAACATGAAAGTTGTAGATCTTGACGAGATTTACAAGTTTCATGTTGATCAAAACTGGAAATGAGATCATACAAAGACCCGAAATATTTTTAAGGGTATTTTTAAGGCTAAAAATACCACAGATTTTAGTTTTGTCATTTTTTATTGGTTTTTAATTTATTCGAGACTCTGATAATTACAAGACTTTAACTGGGTTTTATTGACACTCAGCTTAAGCAAGGGGGTTAAAATGAGAAATAAAGATGATGAAATCGAGTTTCATCACCGACCAACCCCGCGTCTTCCGCAACCACCATCCGACTCCCTCGCCTATAAAATCACCTCGCCATCCCACGACTCCGCCATCCGCCGTTCACCCCGAGGACCTCATCGGAAGTGACAGCCCGTACCCCTTCGCCGGCATGATCCGAGGTCGTATCCCTCGTCGCAGCAACTTCTCAAGGCGCTGCTCTTGCTCCGGCCACTCGCCATCGAGCCTCCTTCTTCCTCCAGGTTATCTCTCTCTCTCTCTTTCTCTATCTTTCTCTCTCTCTCTACCGTTCTCCGCCATCTCGAGTCCTCGCGCCTCCATTACCTTTCGCTCGACGGCTCTTCCCCCTCCACCGCTTCAACGCCTTCGTCTCCGCCACGACCCCGATTCCTCCTCCTTCGCAACCTAGCTACCGGGAGCTCCGCCTGCGCTTCATCTTCGCCTGAGCCCCAGTTAGCACTTCACCGCAACGCCAACTCCACCGCTACGATTTTGTCGTCGACCCTACGCCACTCGCCGCCGGGCGCTAGGCCCGAGGCCCCAGCACGCGAGAGGCGCGTGCGTGGGGAACGTCAGCCGCAGACGTCAGCCCAAGGTCGCGTGGGCAGCACGTGACCTGCGGGTAAATTGCAAGGACCACCCCGCAGGTTCCATTATTTGCTCTCCAGTCCACCGACCAGAGGCACGTGCAACACACGTGCCATTCCAGAGAAATTGCAGAATCACCCCCAACCTCCTGGTAATTACACTTAGATCCCCCACTGTTCTGCATTTCCATTTTTATGTATTTATTTAAATTGCATAGGTACCCCTGTGTTCCCCCGTAACTTTAGACCTATTCTCTACATCATTTTATTTAGTTAAAAATAGCATTGTGTTCTTCATATAACTCTCTACATTTTGACATACTATGGGTATTTTTGTGATTAATGGTTAATTAATTATCAATTATTCTGTGGAAAATTGTGAAGTTTGCCCATCTTGTGCTCTTTAATTCGCCATTGATTATCTGTTGCTCTAAAAATCCTCGAAAAATCATATATTGTAGAGATTATTTTGTTTAACATTGTCCCCAAAAAGAATTGTATTTGCAAGCATATTTTGTCCTGTAAAAATCATTTTGCACATTTCACTATTTATTTTTTAATAGGTATTAGATCTCACATTTTTTAGGGTTAGGATTTTTCTGAGATCAATCACCTAGTGATAGATCTTAGATAATTTTTGTCCTTGAAAATAAGTAGGTTTAATATTTATTATAATTAAATATTGAAAATCATTTTGTTTGCATTTAAAAATTAATAAAAAATTCATATTGCATCCAAAAATTCCAAAAAAATTACAGTGCATTCATTTCATCATCATTTACATTGTGGCCAAGTTTCATATTTTTCGGGCATCGTTTGATTGAAATTTATATTTTAGTCCCTAAAATAGGCCAAAACCGCATCTTGCATCCCGTATTTGCATTAAAAATTCCAAAAAAAACCGCCTTGGAAACCGAACACGAAATTGGATAGACACAACTCTAGGTTGTTCCTTTGCATCCTTGTGATCGACCTTGGGACTTGCCCAAGTAAAACAAACATAAAAACCACTCGATTGAAATTGATTATTATTTGTGGTTATTTCTTGACCGATTCCGATCGTCGTCTACAACGAACGACATTTATTTTTATTTTCACACGATAAATAAAATCAACTTCTTAACGCGGTATTCTCAGGCTCGTCAGATGGCACCGTTGCCGGGGAGGCAAACGGCTTAGTTTTGTGTTTTGAAAATTTTTTCGCTCGGTTTTCCGCATTCGGGTAGTCTGACCCCCGAATTGCTCATTGTTAATACTATTTTATTTCCAGCATTTATCTTTCTACATTTATTCACTTGTTTTAATTTTTGAGTCACTCTCTTACATTTTCTCTCTTATTTTTCTTGCGAGGTACCCGTCGTACGTGGAGCGGGTTTTCAAGAAACCGACGCATCTTCACCAACAACCGAAGAAGCCGCAATTAATTTAAGACCAAGTCGAGTCGTGAGAGAGCGTAGAGTCTAGATTTTTAATTTCTACAAATTTCCATTTCTGCTCATTTACAGCGGTATCCGTTTGGACTCTCGCACATGTAAAAAAGACCTTGGACTTTTTCTGTGGTGTGTCATGGCCCGTTTCACTCTCCGGTGAGGGTGGGGCCCGACTTGAGGGGCGACTAGGATAGACCTGCACATACGGCTCTCAGAGCATTTTTTTACTTTTTGATTGTGCTCGTAGGATCTTAAGCCACACTGCACTTTAATCAAGACGCACATAGATCGTTCAACTTAGCCAAATTTAACTCAATTCTTCCCGCTAATAGAACTTTCTGCTTAGGTGCGGTTTTTATCGGCTTGCATACATATAGAGTAATTCTTTCAATTCTGTCTAGCATTCCACATGAAGATTGCGAGGAGGCACTGTAAGTCTTCTAACTGAGCATTCATCATAGTTTTCCGCGTGCATCATCTTTTCCCGACTTTCTCCCTCTTGTTTTATCACATAAATTTAAAGGAAATTGGGATTGGACAGTAGACGTGTATTTGTGCTCATCTAAATTCTTTAGTGACCACCTAATTAAAATTGGGACTGCTAAATATAGCCAACCATAAGAACCCATAAAATCAAGAATTTTTGCGGGAGAGGAACCCCGTCATTGTTTGGTTTGCTTGAGCGAGAGAGCGACCCGCACACTAGGATAGAGCCATGCCCTAACTCTTTTCAGACTACTATCTTGGGATAGGCCAGTCTCCTGAGAGCATTGGGTTCCTAAACAGCTCGCTCTAAACGCTCTGATACATTGCATTATCACCAGACTCTAAAATTGACAAGATAATTGACCGATCCTTCACGGTCTTCACTTTGAGTTGAGTTGGTGAAACAACCCTTGTATTGTGTTTGGTTTGTGCGTAGAAAATAAGTCATCAGCTTATACTGCACATTTGTGCCTCCATCATAAACCGCAAACCTCTTGTTGACCTCGAGAATGGAAGATTGTGGTAATTCTTATTTGATTTCCACAAACCCTTCTTTCTCTACCACAAACTCTCCAATCTCAAAATCCCAGAGAGCCTCTTACTCTGGACCTGCTTAGCCTCCGGGAAACCCTTCCCAAGAACCCTATTCCTACGATTCCTTCTTCTTCCTAGAAGGAGGACAGACCCAAACTGTTTCTCTATCACCAAAAATTGAGGACAACTATTACATCAATTCTTTCCAATCTATTAACTCGAACCCTTTATATTCTGAAGGTGAAGAAGAAGAGATGCCCCCCAAGATGGCTTCCAAGAAAGACCTGGAAGATGAAACCAATGATGATGCCATTCAAATGATTCTAGCAAGGTTGGCTGCATCTGAGCAGCAACAACAGTTACTGAGGCAACATCTTGAGCAATTGAATGCTGGGAAAGAAGTGCCAATGGAAGCTGCCTACAACCCTGGACAATATCAAGTGTGGAATTATTTACAGCCACCACAACCGGCAATCCACTATGAACTGAAGCCACATTTTGTCAGTCAATTACCCTAATTCCATGGTAATACGACTGAGGAACCCTATGAATTCTTGCGGGACCTGGAGATGATCTGTTATAATCTGAGGCACCCACAAGTCAGCCAAGACTACATTCATCTCACTGCACTACCTTTCGCCTTGAAAGGGAAAGCAGACTACTGGATGAAGAACTTGGGGGTGACTGTGACGACTTATGAGAGTTTTAAAAACTTATTCTTGAAGAAATTTTACCCCTTAAGCCGGACCAATAAAATGAGGACCCGCATCACCAGTTTCTCTCAGATGCCCAATGAACCACTCTGTGAGGCATGGGGTCGGTTTAAAGACCTACTACAGAAATGCCCCTGCCATGATCTGGACAACAACATCCTAGTCCAATCCCTCTACTCTGGCCTCAATCACGAGACTCAAGGGTTAGTTAGCGCTGCCTGCGGAGGGAATTATGCATCACGTGGAGCTGAGACCGTCTGGAAAATACTGGAGCAGATGGCAGAAACAAGCCTCTCTCAACTTGCCAGTAGAGCCTATACTGATTCCCTCAACACCCTTTAAGCCAAAGGCGGGAAGCAGACGGTTGCTGAAATAGCGGAGGACTTGATTCCAAACATGCACTTCATAGCTGATAAAATAACAATAGTGGACAAGAGAGTGAGCGACATCGACAACCGGATCTCCCAGTTCCCAAAGTAGATGGAGGAGCTCACCACTAAGATGTCCAAGATGGGGGCACCTACTGCACCAACGGTCCCGGTCTACCATGTGCACCATGTCCAGGAGCAGCTAGGATCAGAACAGCAACAATCATGGGTACAAGACCAATCCTATGCCCAAGCATCTCAGCAACCACCCCCACCGGCCGAGACAATCCAAGAAGCCCCGCCCCTGACCTTCGAAATAAACGGCATTTGGTACACACAGGACACTACCCGACAGGGTAGTATGGGGGAACGCCAGCCTTATCAACGCTCCCCCACTTTCTATAATGCTGCATTCCCTCAGCCTCCTCAGTACCCTCAAATCATTTCAACTTCCCAGAATCCGAAACAGCAGCAACCCTACAATCGCCCGAACCAATCTCAGCAATACCGTCAGCAACACCAGGCTCCCAGACCATCAGCTCAATCATCCAATCCTCCGGAAGAACCTGTTGATATCCAGAGACAGATGCTGGAAGAACTTCACAGCTTCCGAAATGAGCTGTATGATCTGCGGGTGGATGTTAATCGTCTATCCCGATGGAAGGATGAGCAGACTGTTCCCACCACAACCATTCCCGCCCAAGTTCAAGCTAACCCCAATAGCTTGAATAGATCTCAATCATCTCAACACAATGGCCAGGTATACTATTCGGATTTTTCCACATCTGAACATGAGAACCTTTCTTTTGAGAATATCCATGCCATGTCACTCAGGAGCGGAAGGACCGTGGTCGTACCTGACCGGACTTGGGAATCGGTTCATGAAGACTCGGAGGATCAACCGGAGGATGCTTCTGAGGAGGATGAAGAAAGACGCCTGAAGATCCCAGCACCAGAGAAGGGGAAAGCATCTATGGAGTCTGCAGAGGACCTTGAACCTCTAGTTGCTGCAAAAATACCTTTGTCATCTTTTCAGCAACCTGATTTTGATTATTATCAAAAATCTGATGATTGTAATAAAAACTCCAAATCGAATAAAGATGCTCGTATTTATGATTCTGACCTTCTATCTCCTGTCTCAAATGCTTCCATTCCTTTCCCCCATGCCCTCAAGATAGGAAAACAAAAGAAAAACATTCAGGATGATCCGGTAATGGAAAAATTCTGCCAGCAAAACATCACAGTCAAAGTACCCTTTGACCGGTATGTGACCAATAATCCTGCCTTTCAGAAATATTTAAAGGCAAAATGCACTCCCACCAGGACTCGTACAAAGAGAACAAGTTAATTTGTGGAGACGCATATCTTGACAGTTGCCACCACCAAATGTGTCAAGAACCAGCATCTGCCAAGAAAGAAAAGGGATCTGGGCGCCCATTATGTGGAGAGTCGCATTGGCGGCATTGTGTTCACACGCACACTCCTCGACAATGGTTCTTCCATAAATCTTCTACCCTTAGCCTTATACTATAGATTGGAGTTAGGCCCTCTCAAGAAATCATCATCTCTACTCCAATTTGCTGATAAATCCACCAAAAGACCTAAGGGAGAAGTAAAGAATGTCATCATCATTATCGAGGGTACAAAATACAAAGTGGACTTCACTGTCCTTGATATGGAAACCCCGAACCATTGGAAAGAATCGCAAATCATTCTCGAAAGACCATTTTTAAGAACCGCTAAGGCTGTATTTGATTACGGTTCTGGCATGATGAAATTCTGATCTCCAGGAGGGGAAGTAGACTTGGAGATGAAGCAGACAAAGTGGCAAAGACCAGACTCCGAGTCCACAATTGAAGAGGCCGAAACATCAGAATGCAATCTCCTCCGAACCACTGGGCCGTGGGACCAACTACCAGACATACAGACATAAAGCACTCCCTCGGAAGAAGAAATGATGCACAATGCAGTTTGCGAGATGTTTCCAAACATATCAAGACACCCGGAGTATTTCACTCTTGATGACACTGAATTCCTCTCGAATTTGTCAGTCCCATCATCTTTGGGACTATCAAGAAATATTGATGACGAGTCGGACGCGACTCTGGCCGAATTACCATTCTACTTTAGCGATCCGACTCATCTGTCTCGGAATTGGTAGACAACATCTCACACAGTGACTCACCACCAACTGACACTGAGCCAGATACAAAGATAATTCTGCCAGACTTGATTGATGATTTTGAATTACCTGAGATGAAACCGCTACCTCCCACACTGAAGTATGCATTTCTCAATGGACCCAAAGAAAAATTTCCTGTGATCATTAGCTCGTCCTTGACACTAGATCAGGAGTCTAGATTACTCAAAGTCCATGAGCGAAATCGAAAAGCCATCGGTTGGACTGTGTCGGATCTCGTTGGAATAAACCTGGCTCTCTGCTCGCACCAAATTTATGTTGAGGATAATGCAAGGCCTTCCCCTGAATTTCAGAGAAGATTAAACCCCAATATTCGGGAAGTAGTGAAGAAAGAGATAGAAAATGGTGCAAAGCAGGATTCATATACCCCATTTCTGACTCCAAGTGGTGGCCCCCCTTCATGTCGTCCCGAAGAAGTCGGGAATCCAGATGGTCACCAACGAGGAGGGGGTAGAGATCGCGACCCGAGTACCCACGTCGTGGAGCGTCTGTGTCGATTACAGGCGCCTGAATGCTGCGACCAAGAAAGATTACTTTCCACTGCCATTTATTGATCAAATCTTGGAGAGACTTGCAGGGAAAGCGTTCTTCTGTTTTCTTGACGGATACTCAGGCTACAATCAAGTAGACATCGCTCCTGAGGATCAGGAAAAAACCACTTTCACATGTCCCTTCGGTACTTACGCATTCAAGCGCATGCCATCCGGGCTATGTAATGCCCCAGGCACATTTCAGCGGTGCATGATTGCCATATTTGCCGAAATAGTTGGTGACTTCCTAGAGGTCTTCATGGATGACTTCTCGGTTCATGGTGATTCTTTTGATACATGTTTAGCACACTTGGACCGAGTCCTTCAGAGATGCAGGGAGGTTAATTTGGTACTCTGCTGGGAGAAAAGTCACTTTATGGTAACTGAGGGTATCGTGTTGGGTCATGTCATCTCCAAAAAGGGAATGGAGGTTGACCCTGCCAAGGTGGATGTGATCAAGAAACTTGAGCCACCAACCAACGTCAAGTCAGTGAGGTCTTTCTTAGGGCATGTTGGATTCTATCGAAGATTCATACCTGATTTTTCAAAGATCGCCCGCCCACTGACTGAGCTCTTAGGCAAAGACACCAAGTTTATTGTAAATCACAGATGTCTAGAGGCCTTCGAGCTTCTGAAAAAGAAAATTTGTGAATCGCCGATGTTACAAGCGCCCGACTGGTCTCTTCCCTTCAAGATCATGACTGATGCATCAGATTTTGCTGTCGGAGCGGTACTTGGACAAAGAAGAGATGGAGTTCCTTATGCGATTCACTACGCGAGCAAAGTGTTGGATCCTGCACAGAGAAATTACACACTGACTGAAAAGGAGATGCTCGCGGTTGTTTGGGCCCTTGAAAAATTTAGATCTTACATATTGGGCTCCAAGGTGACTATTTTCACAGATCACACGGCCATCAGATATCTCATGGACAAGAAAGATGCCAAGGCACGACTCTTGAGATGGATCTTGTTAATCCAGAAATTTAATTTGGAGATAAAGGATAAACCTGGAATAAAGAATGTTGTTGTTGATCACCTTTCCCGAATAGAGCAAAATGATAATCTTGATACTGGACCAATCAAGGAGACTTTTCCAAACGAATCACTTTGCGTCGTTAATTCAACCCCATGGTATTCTGACATAGTGAACTATCTTGTCTCCAAGAAAGTTCCCTTTGGTTGGACCAAGAGAATGATTGATCGATTAAAGATAGATTCAAGGAAATACCATTGGGACGATCCTTTCCTTTTCTATGAAGGACCGGATTGTGTCTGGCAAAGATGTATTCCTCAAGAGGAATATCAGAGTGTCCTCACACATTGTCATTCTCTCGAGGCTGGAGGACACCATTCGGGGAAGAGAACCGCACACAAGGTACTCCAATGTGGATTTTACTGGCGGACCTTATTTCAGGATGCAAATGAATTTGTACGGTCATGCCCAATTTATCAAAGAATGGGAGGGACTGTCGGTTATAGAGATGAAATGCCCATACAACCAATGATTTTCTGTGATGTTTTCGATGCATGGGGGATTGATTTTATGGGTCCCTTTCCCAATAGCAATGGATTTGAGTACATATTGTTAGCAGTTGATTATTTGTCAAGATGGGTAGAGGCTATTCCAACCCGAACATCAGATAGCAAAACCGTCTGTAAATTCATCAAGGATAATATCATTGCAAGATTCGGGATACCAAAAGTCTTGATTTATGATGGATGTAGCCACTTTGTGAACAAGGAGATGAGATCTTTGGCTAAGGAGTACAAATTTGAGCATAGAATAGCCAACCCATATCATCCACAATCTAATGGCATGGCCGAGGTTTCTAATAGAGAGGTGAAGGGTATTCTTTAGAAGTTGGTCCGTCCAGATAGGAAGAATTGGTCTAAGCTGTTGGACCAAGTTCTATGGGCCTATAGGACAGCCTATAAAACCCCACTCGGTACTTCACCTTTTAGGATGATCTATGGCAAGCCATGCCATCTACCCGCAGAATTGATCCACAAATCTGAATGGGCCATCAAAAAGTTGAAGTGGAGTTATCACCTTGGGAAATTGTATCGAGACCTAAATCTGAATGAGCTAATCGAAATCCGAAATCGGGCATATGACAACAGTGTGATTTATAAGGACAAGGTCAAGAGATGGCATGATAGACACATTCGAGACAAGACCTTTGTCCCTGGGCAGAAAATTTGGTTGTTTAATGCTCAGTTAAAGATTTTTCGTGGGAAACTAAAATCAAAATGGTCGGGTCCTTACATTGTCATCGATGTGCATACCAATGGAAGTGTAGATATTGCCGAACTCAAGGAGGATGCACAACCTTTCTCAGTAAATAGTCAGTTGCTAAAGCCATATATTGAATCACCCAGAGAGCAGACAGTTCAAGTAGAGGCCATCTATTTCACGCAGAACGAGGATATTGAAGACCTATCAGATCAAACTTGCCCACCCTCCCAAACACATCGGCCCCCTTGTACAGCTTCTTCCTCTCCTTAGGCCAAGGCCTAAGTATGGGGGGGACCGATGCCATTTGTATATACCATTTCTCTCATCACACTCCTTCTCCCGACCGCTCCATTTCCACCCTCCTTCCATACTTAGGCTGTCCAGAGCCTAAGTATAGGGGGAACTGACACCTACCTGTACATACTCTCCTCATTTACATATTCTGACCACAACTTTTGCGTGCCTCTTCTATACTTAGACTGTTCACAGTCTAAGTATAGGGGGGCAAACCACTGTATATAAATTTTTAACTCTCTTACGCTTAGCACGAGCTATGTCTTCATTACGCTTTTTGTGCTCTGAGGACACAACACTCGCTAAGTATAGGGGGGTCTGTATATATACTTTGTATATATTTTACCTATATCTCGTACTTTCGCGTAAGTCTATATGTATTTACGGGGTGGGTAATCTCTTAAAAAAAAGAAAAAAAACAAACAAAAGAAAAGAAAAGAAAAAAAGAGAGAGTTTTCTACTAACACTAACTTGCCCAAAATTTTTGAAAAAAAAGGGCTTCTTATCCATTTTTGCATAAAAAATCCCTTGCATAAAAAGTTGTGTCTGCACACACCTGCACTTCATCCAACATCACATGCATTTGCATCTGTGAAAAGTCATTGGGTTCTGAACTGAGTTATGAGTAGAAACCGAGAGTGGTTTGGACTTGACCTTAATCCACCTAATTTTCAGAGGAACTTCACTAAGAAATAGGATTTTAAAACCTTCAGGTCTTTTTGACTTAATTCCTTAAGTTCCGCATGACAATGTACAGCGTTTGACTCTTAGTGTCTAACCTGGTCTCTTCATTCTGGGTACAACTCTGGAATAGGGAATCAATTTGTACTCTCGCACTTTGCACTTAGCTAAACCCAGACGGGAAGTTGGAAGATTGTGGGAGTCTCTTTTCTGGTAGCTTGGAAATCTAAAGACCGGAGTACGGGTTGAAATAAAGCTTCGGAAAAAGGGATGGATGGATGGGTACAATTTTTTCTAAGACCCCAAAAAATGTACAGAATAAAAAGATGCTATATCCGTAGGGGCACAACAAGATCCAAGCAGAACCACCAAAAATTCCAAATACAAAGAAGCATTCTACCAAATAAAAATCCGACCAAAAAGGTCCAAGCTTCAAGAAACCTGCAGATCTTGGTGGAGACTCGGCTACACTAGCCATCTTCACAAGGAGAGGTGACTACACTGGCCACCCTCCACTTCTTTTCCCTTTCTTGTAACTTCTCCCCCATTTCGATTTTGAACACAACACGACAGACCTTAGAAGGAAATACCTGACTCCCCGAGGACGAGTTACTAGAGAGGAGAGGAGCATGGTAGTCCGGCATTCTGGATGGGAAGAGCTAAAAACCTTTCACACACATGAGTCGGTTATTCAATGTTCATAGGGTATACTTTGGGAAGATGATTGATCTAAGATGACTTCTGAGCCGAAACTGTAACAATGATGTGTAGAACTTGAGGGCTGTTGATTTTAAAATTCTAAGTCTCACAGAAGTTCCGACACACAAATAATCCAAAGGTCGAGTTTATTTCACTTTCACCTTCAAGTTCATGGTCTTGGTGTGGAACCCAATCTCATTTCACTTCATGGCATTTCTTTTTGATGCTCAGGGACGAGCATGGTTTAAGTATAGGGGGATGATGAATCTCGGATTCATCACTCTAAATCTCATTTATTAAGCTTAAGTCCCTAAAATAAACAACATATTTTCATTTATTCTGCATAATTAGCATTCATGCATGTTTTCATAAAAATGGCATTTTATCCATAATTTCTGCACAAAATAAGAAGCCAAAAATCCAAGCCAAATTTGACCTGTGAATAGCCTAACTTCCCCTATTTTTAACCCTTTCATGCTAACTCCGAATGACCCAAAACCATTTCCATTATTTACACATCACTAATAAGAATAAATAAAAAATACAAAAAAATAATTAACCCAGGTAAGTGGACCAAAAACCCAAACCCTAGTTTCAGGATTTTCGGACTAAAAGCCACATATCTTCCCCATCCAGTGTCCGATTAGATCTTACTCACTTTTGAACTAATACACATTCCATTGCCTTCAAAACAAGACCAAGTTCAAGTGAATCGGAGATCGTATGTGAAAGATGGGCTTTGGGCCTCTTTTGTACATTGTATAATTTAGCGGTTTTCTGACCTATATTTTATGTACATATTTTCTTTATCAATAAAAATCCAAAAAAATTAGATTTAGATGTCTTTTATTTATCTCTGATTTCTCTATATTTTTCCGAAGTTTTATCTTGTTTAAAAATGAAAAAAATAGAAAACCCCCAAAATCTAGGTATTCTATGTACGTGGGATACCCAAAAATTCACTTTTTACATTTGATCGATTTTGGCTTTGATGTCTTTACGAAAGTTGTAGATCTCATCGAGACGAGCATTTTTTGTAAAGGAACTTTTTTGATCCGAGGTCATCTACTATTTATTATTGATTTTTCAATGTATTTATCTTCCAATTTTTTCTGGTGCTGACACGTGGCCGCACCTGGTGCCGCCACGTGTCAGTGGTTTTTGGGGTTTTTATTACCCGGTTTTATAATAATAATAATAATAATAATAATAAACCTTCGCACGTGCATCGCACGTGCCTCTCAGGCACGTGCTCCGCACGTACTTCGCCTTCCCCTTTCACCCCTCGCCACGTGGCGTAGCCCCGGCCGTTCGATCGTCCGCTGATCGAACGACCCACGCACTTCATCTTCAACCTTCTCCACCTGCGCCTGCCTCACAACGGCCACCGCCCCGCCTTGCAACTGCCGCCGCTTATCTCGCGCACCGCCTCCTCCATCGCCGTTGACCCCCTCCCTCGCAACCACCGCCCGCTACCTCCGTTATCCCCGCACCGACCAACCCCGCATCTTCCGCAACCACCATCCTACTCCCTCGCCTATAAAATCACCTCACCATCCCACGAATCCTCCATCCGCCGTTCACCCTGAGGACCTCATCGGAAGTGACAGCCCGTACCCCTCCGCCGGCGTGATCCGAGGTCGTATCCCTCGTCGCAGCAACTTCTCAAGGCGCTGCTCTTGCTCCGGCCACTCGCCGTCGAGCCTCCTTCTTCCTCCAGGTTATCTCTCTCTCTCTCTATCTTTCTCTCTCTCTGCCGTTCTCTGCCATCTCGAGTCCTCGCGCCTCCATTACCTTTCGCTCGACGGCCCTTCCCCCTCCACCGCTTCAACGCCTTCGTCTCCGCCACGACCTCGATTCCTCTGCCTTCGCAACCTCGCTACCGGGAGCTTCGCCTGCGCTTAATCTTCGCTTGAGCCCCAGTTAGCACTTCACCACAACGCCAACTCCACCGCTACGATTTCGCTGTCGACCCTACGCCACTCGCCGTCGGGCTCTAGGCCCGAGGCCCCAGTACGCGAGAGGTGCGTGCGTGGGGAACGTCAGCCGCAGACATCAGCCCAAGGTCACGTGGGCAACACGTGACCTGCGGGTAAATTGCAAGGACCACCCCGCAGGTTCCATTATTTGCTCTCCAGTCCACCGACTAGAGGCACGTGCAACACACGTGGCATTCCGGAGAAATTGCAGAATCACCCCCAACCTCCTGGTAATTGCACTTAGATCCCCCACTTTTCTGCATTTCTATTTTTATGTATTTATTTAAATTGCATAGGTACCCATGTGTTCCCCTGTAACTTTAGACCTATTCTCTACATCATTTTATTTAGTTAAAAATAACATTGTGTTCTTCATATAATTCTCTACATTTTGACATACTGTGGGTATTTATGTGATTAATGGTTAATTAATTATCAATTATTCTGTGGAAAAACGTGAAGTTTACCCATCTTGTGCTCTTTAATTCGCCATTGATTATCTGTTGCTCTAAAAATCCTCGAAAAATCACATATTGTAGAGATTATTTTGATTAACATTGTGCCCAAAAAGAATTGCATTTGCATGCATATTTTGCCCTGTAAAAATCATTTTGCACATTTCACTATTTAATTTTTACTAGGTATTAGATCTCACATTTTTGAGGGTTAGGATTTTTTTGAGATCAATCACCTAGTGATAGATCTTAGATAATTTTTGTCCTTGAAAATAAGTAGGTTTAATATTTATTATAATTAAATATTGAAAATCATTTTGTTTGCATTTAAAAATTCATAAAAATTCATATTGCATTCAAAAATTCCAAAACAATTACAGTGCATTCATTTCATCATCATTTACATTGTGGCCAAGTTTCGTATTTTTCGGGCATCGTTTGATTGAAATTTATATTTTAGTCCCTAAAATAGGTCAAAACCACATCTTACATCCCTTATTTGCTTTAAAAATTCCAAAAAAAACCGCCTTGAAAACCAAACATGAAATTGGATAGACACAACTCTAGGTTGTTCCTTTGCTCCTTGTGATCGACCTTGGGACTTGCCCAAGTAAAACAAACATAAAAACCACTCGATTGAAATTGATTATTATTTGTGGTTATTTTTTGACCGATTCCGATCGCCGCCTACAACGAACGACATTCATTTTTATTTTCACACGACAAATAAAATCAACTTCTTAACGCGGTATTCTCGGGCTCGTCACTGTGTCCTGTCGAAAGAAAGCATGGCAACTGGCAAGTACAACTCACTCACAAACGGAGTCGATTGAGGGAATGAGTGCAATCGACTCGAGTCCCCGGCTTTATCGGAACTCACTTTGAGCGAGGAGGGAGGGAACTACTAAATCCAGGTGTGGAGGAGAGTCGACTCCTTTTATGCAATTATGAACTCACTTTTCCTTAATATCACGTTATTGGCCCTTCTCGATTCCAATTCAACTGGTACTTTTTGAGCTGACGTAACAAACTACAAGAGCCTCCTGATGAAGCCAAAAGAAAACCTATCCGAATACAAAAAAGAAAAGGTCGTATCTGACGCTGCATCGTCTCAAGGGAAGCTAACAGGGTGTTGTTGATCGCACCCTGGTCCAACACATATGTCGTCGTCTCTGCTCTTGAACCCTGGGTGCGCTCCTCGCTGCTGGCCATGGTATCTGCAAAGGCAAAAGACCCAAACTCAGGTGCCGATAAATCAGCTGACTGCTGCTCTCTCTGATCTGGCACTGGCATCTCAGAACTGGTAGAAGGGTGGAACAGGGCGGAATTGAACTCAGGTTCGGAGAACGGGTCTCGGCTCTTGCGAACCAACCTAGATGAACAGGCTGGAGTGCTGAAAAGCGATGCAGCCAAAGGCTGCCTAAGAGACCTCCTGCCCATCATCTTGATCTGGCGAGTCAAGCAAATGAGATCTGGGGAGTAACGTGCTTATTCACCTGAAAATGAAAGCTTGGGCTTGGAGTAGGACTCCGACGTGGGTTATTTGATAAGCGGCAAAGGGAAGCAGGGTGGTTTGGCGAAGGGGGGTCCCAGCGGAAGAGGCGGAAGGGACCTAGCTAGATCTTGGCTCGGATAACCAAGATCGAGATGATCAGGATGTGGAAGGGGGTGACGATGGGTCTATGCATCTATCTATACGTACAAGATGAGGTGATGGAGCTCCGGCCACTGGGGTGGAGCCGGCAGAGCGAGATGTGAAAGATCAAAGCTACTCAAAGATCTAGAAGCTGGGGTGGAGCCTCTGGGATGGAGTTCCTAGTCCTCCTGGGATCTTCGCCTCGATGGAGCGACGCCTCCAGAGGCTCGGGCTTCGCCAGTGGCAGAGCTCGGCGATGATGTTGGAGATCACTGGGTCGAAGATGAGGGGCCAAAGGAGCGAGATAAGTCAGGTGGAGTCGAGGCTATATACTGGTGCAGGTTCGATAAGATGGGAGTGTAGCGTGCATCGCGAGGCTCGGATCCCTAAGAAGAAGGTCGGGCGTGTGTCATGGATCATGCGTCAACAATCGGAGCCCGGGGTTTACTCGAATGGGAGGCGGATCGCATCTGGAAAAATCAGAGAAATTGGGTCGGTGACACGGATCCACGGAGAGGTGGTCCTGAGGGGGGAGTTGACCGGGGGTAAACATCCCCCGTGGACCAATCAGAACGTGCCATTTCGAAATTATGTGAAAATTGATTTAAAACAGTAAATGACTTTATTTCAAAATATTTTCTAAATAAAAGATGTTTCTTATTTTTCAAATTGATTTTTAGTGATTTTTATTTTTTTTTGAAAAAAAATCAATATATATATATACATAATATATTATTATATGGAAAAAGGGAGTATGCACCGGCGGGTGCAGCCAACTGGCTACACCCGACCATTTTTCATTGTTTTTTTTTTATTTTTTTTGAAAAAAACTTATGGGGATTTACTTAGTTTATTGTGTGGAATATGTGTCTCAAAATTCATGCAAAACAAACACTCCTAGCATGCCCATCTAGATATGGTCAATTTCAATAATTCTGAAACCGTTAAAATGTCATAGCCTTGATGAAGATGATAGAAACGTCGAATTTAGTTGAAATTGATATGATATCATGGTGATATATAGTGATTTGAATCCCACTATGTTTCATTTCAAAAACACTAAAAATCGAAGAAAAAATGGCCGGGTGCAGCTAGTTAGCTGCACCCGCCGGTGTAGCCTACCCAACCCCTTATTATATATAGGTATAAATACCTAGGTATTTTTTATTTTTATTTTTATTAGTTTATTTTTGTACGATTATCCCCATTTTATATTTTATTTATTTAAAACATAAAATTCAGAATATAAAATAATTTTTATTTACTTTTTATTGTGTATTTACAAGGGCAAAATAAATAAGGATAGGTACATTTATACATGGTATATACAAAGGTGAGAGAGAGAATTTATTTTTTGTTTTTATTTTATTTTTATAAATATATACAAATTAAGAGGAACACACACACACATATTACGAAAATAAAATATATACATAAAAGGGGGAATATTTGTACAGTGATGAATGGCCCTATCTCTCTCTACTTGTTTTATTTTGTGGTCAGGCCAATGATTGGCCCTCTCCTGGGTTTAGGTCACTCAATATTTATTCTAAATATTTCCCTCTTTTTCTTTATTTTTTTATTCCTTTATTTTTGCACAAAAATCATGCTAATTTTTGCTTGGTACACAAAGCATGCAGTTTGACAAATAATTATATTTACAAATATTTACATGATGTTTTGCAAGGAATTTTAGCTAAAATAAAGGAAAAAAGAGTGATGAATGGGGATTCATTACCAATCAATAGATATCTATCAGTTCTTTTGACGTTTCAACTTCCTGAGTGCATTTGGACAGGAAAAAAACCAACTTGTACTCATCTAGGAGTATTTGGTTGCAAAAGCGTACGTGCACGTACTAAAGGAATAGGATGGAAAAGTAGTGCTATACATTTTCATTTGGATATGAAGATCATGAGTATGGATAAAAACTTTGAGATCCAAGTAAGAAGATTCTTATCATGCACAAGATGTGATGTTCTATGAGAATTGATGAATCCATGATTCATCATCTCAATATCTTGATCTTAGCAAAATCCCTGAGTAAATTCTCAAATAAATGTATATGAAATCAGTAAATTAACAAAATAACTCTTGTAAATAAAACACACTAATTATTGTGTATTAGATTGTATAAAATAAATTAACAATAAAAACCTGCAAAAAATCAAAGGAGTTTTTCACCTATAAATAGCCTAAAAATTCATGTATTTTTAATAATTTCATTTCAACTCCTTTTTAGATAATTCTTTATCTTACTTGTTCATAACAATGTATATAAAATTATAAAAATATAAAATAAATTTCACCTGAAATAAATGCTCCTAGATCCCAAAGAGAAAAAGCCGTAAAGTCCAACTTTCAGGCCAAATTCTCGCTCCGTATGAACTCTAAATTAAATCACTTTTAAAGTTCAAGCTAGAAAATTATCTATCTAACGGAAGTAGTTTCATTAAAATCGGAGCTTATTTGCAAAAGTTGGATTTTGGGACGTAGATGTACATTGTATATTATGTATGTACTCATTCTTTCTTCATTTTCTTATTTTATCTTTCTTAATTACTAAAAACTACAAAGAAGTCATCATTGTGTTATATTTTGATTTTAGTATTTTATTGTATTTTTCTATTGTACATATCTCTTATTAAAAAGAAAAAAATATAAATTAGAAAAGCAAACAAAAAATGTACATGTTGTTTGTCTTCTTTTGTAAATTCTCCACTCTTTTTCTTCTCTTTATTTTTATTTTATTTTAGTAGCCTAATTTATGTAATTATTATTTTTTATTTATTTCCTATTCTCTACAATAACTTCTCTTCTACCACCAATTTCCATTCAACTCCACCATTTTTTAATAACCTCCATTCCACTCCATATTCTTCATCTAGCATCCCATTCAACTCCACCAATAATACAATTTCTCATTCAACACCACCACCATTCTAACCTCCCTTTCTCTTCTCTTTATATTCATCTCCTCGTTCACATTTTTCCCCATCCGCTGTTCTTAAAGAAAAAGGAGAGAGCTCATTGAGGTTGATCGGTAACAACGTTCCATCCCGATACGAAGCGACGACCTCCTTTCACACGAGATCCATGGAGCTCCGCTTCGCGTTGCAGTTTCCTCCAGGCCACTGCAAAGCCTCGCATGCTCCGCCACATGCTCGAGGCCACGACAAGAGTTCAACATAGCTGCTCCACCTTCCGGCGACGATTCAGGTAAGTAATCTATCTTATTCTCATTTTATTTTATTATCTAATATTATTTTGTTCATGTCACCTTCATTAATTTTTTACATCATATCACCATCATACCTTCACCTCCATCATCTTCTTGATCATCCCTCTCCGTGCCCTTGCCACCTACAAGAGGAAGGTCTCGTTTTTTATTTTGTTTATTTTGTAAAAAAAGCATCATGTTCCCTTATTGTTTATGTAATTACAGTTCAGTTCATGTGCATGTTTACTATTGTCAATTTTAATTTTATTTTGCATTGATATCCCTTTATTTAAGTATTAATTTGGAACTTAGTTTTACATCTCTTCTTTCAATGAAAAATAGTATTATGTTGAGCAACTAATTGTCTACATTTTGATTATTTATATTTTTGCAAGTGCTAGATAATTATATAAAATTGTTTGTGCAAAAGTTCATATTTTATCCAATATAGACCCATAAATTCATATCTAACACACGATTGCTCCAAAAATTCAAAAAAAATCAAAAAAGATTCCTTAATTGTGTTTGAATTACTGTTGAAATTTCATCGAAAATAGAGTTGTCATGTGCCTAAAATAAATTATGGAGTGATTTTAGTAAATGATTTTTAATTAAATCCACACATATATTTTTGCAAAATTTCAATTCTCCTGGATTCCCTTTCTAAATATCTTTTTGAGATAATTCACATTTTGATTAATTTGCTATTGTGGATTTATTAGGAATTATTTATTCACTATCACTCTGTTTTCATCAAAAAATCATAAAAAAATCATATTTTATAAGAAAATTCCAAAAATTTTACTGTAGCATCCATGGATCATGTTTTAATTCTAGTAAAATTTTCATAATTTTTGCACTTTGTTTGTGTGAAAATTGCTAAAAACCCCATAAAAAGTGTGCATTATTAATTATTGCATTTTAACCTATAAAATTCCAAAAAAAGTGTCTTGCATTCATCATTGGATTAGAATTCTAGAAAAAATACATCTTAGCTAAATTGGACTTATTTTCTATTAAAATTAATTTGGCTAAGTTGTGTGATTTCTTAATAACTTAATTCACTTGCATTGTGCATTTTGCATTTGTTTTTGCATGAAAAAATATATAAAAAGTACGCATTGGAAATCTTGATCTTAATTTTTCAAATTAACCCGACATTATTCCTTTGCCTCCCTGTGTTTGACCCCAGGCTTGTCCAGGATATAACTTAAAGATGAGACACTCTTCACAGAGTTTTTCTCTCGGTTCTGACTGATTCTCTAAGTACGCGTACTACAACGAACACAAATTAAACATCGTGCTCAGCGATTCGTTAGACGGCGTCATTGTCGGGGAGGCAAAGGGCTTAGGGATTAATTTAAAAAAAATAAGATTTAGATTTTTCACTTACTCGGATAACCTGACCCCCGAACCACTTGTAATTAATCCATTTTCCACTCAATTATTTATCTTCATCTTTTTGTATATATTTTGCTTTTATCTCTCTAATATAAATCTTATTTTCCTTGCGAGGGTCTGATGGACTTGGTTTGCATCGGAGGTCGACGGATGCGGCGTGCGCCGATTGGTGAAGTGCTAGGAGAATTGATTTAATGTTAAAGAGAATTTTTGTAATTATTATGTTGTAATAATTTTGGTAATTTTTCTCTTTATAGCAGCTCTTGTTTGAGAGATCGCGCTTGTATCCAGACTGGACATTGGACCCGCTTGTGGTCGTGTGGTTGATTGACGTAGAATAGGACTTGCACTTGCGGCACTTAGAGCATATTTTATTAGAATATCTTTATTGCTTGTGCTCGTAATTTTTAGGACCACACATCACATTTAACGAGACATACTTAGACCGTAGGGCTATTAGTCAAATTTAACTTGTTCATTACTCGCTAATAGAACTGTCTTTCTAGGAACGATTTTCTCGTTTGCATTCATATAGTATAAAATTTTAATTCTGCCTTGCATCCCGCATGTAGAGCGCGAGGACCATTGTAAGTCTCATGAACTGAGCATGCATCATTGATTTCACTATTTGCATCAGTTTTTCTCGACTCCCTCCCCCTTGGTTTTTGAAACTTAGGTTAAAAGGAAACCAGGATTGATCATTAGGCGTGCTTTGTTTGGTGGACTAATCAAGTGATAACCTAACTTAAAATCGGGACTGCTAATCAGAGTTGACACAAAAAAACTTTGACTAAAACTAACACTTGTTTCGGGAGAGCAAAACCCTCATTATATGCTTGTGCTATTGTGATTGTTGAGAAGGGAGGACACATCCCTAGGATAGTGCCTAAAACCTACTTTTAAGCCTTGCGTAATTAGACTTATAACTCGATTTATCACCTAATTAAAACTGAAAAGATAAACGGTCGGACTTTTGCGACCATCATTTTGCTGAGTAGGTGAACTCAGGGTTTGCTCTTGTGTTTGTTTGTTTGTGTGTTATTCGGTGCACTTGCACGCTTTCTTCCTCGATCTGCTTCATTCTCCCATTTCCCTTCCACGATGTCAGAATATTGGTCACCATATCCATGTCACTCTTCCTCGACCTTATTCCGATCATCTCCACCCTCTTATTGCTCCTCATACCCACACCCTGATCGCAAAGTCAGAACTTCGACTGATTTCTCCACTTATTCGTCCTTCTCACCTACCCCGCATTCTTACACACCTAACCCACAACCACCCTGGATTGACTCACCATATTCTTGTCCGCTTGCTGGAATTAAGGAAAAAACCAAAGAGTAAGCCGCTGCTGAGATGAATGATTGGAAGAATCGGATGACCCCACATACCTCATTCTCACCTCGAGTTAGGACTGGGCAACCATTGGCCTATACATATCCCGACTTGACCTTTGGGTACAATACGGTTGACCAAACCAACCGAATGGAGAGGCCTACATCATACGATCTTCCTGAGTTGATTGAGCTGAGTAATCAAGCCAACATTGACCAACCTTCATATCACCCATTCGGAGAGACGACATATACAAGGGATTAGACTCATGAGACTGATCTACAGACCCCCTGTCTACTGACTCCACCTTATGAGGCCCCGACCAACATCTGCCATACAGATGGTCCATACTCAACCCAACATTACATGCATGAGTCAAGGTGTGTTGAGTATAAGAGCTCGAGTTCTCAGCAGTATCCTCCAATTGTGCAAACTTCTCTCATGAGATGTCATGAGAACTTATTGGAGGATGACATTTGTAGACCGATCAAGAGTCGAGGTAAGAATGTAGATCATAGATTTTGAGGATTGAATTTTGAAAACCTGGAAGACACCGGATTGACCACACGTCATGTAGAACTGGAGTTCCTTCTACCTCCCTCTTCTACTAGCCATTTTCCTTCCAAACTTGAGTCTGTATATTCTCCTAGTTCTCCTTCACCTATCAAAAAGACCAAAAAATTGAAAACTCCAAAACTACCATAAAAATTGAAAAAGGAAAAGATCTAAAAAAATTGGATCCTGTAGTTAGGGAAGCACTGGATAGAAAGTTGATTTTTGAGCTTCCCTTAATAATGGCCATTGAATACTTTCCCGACCTTGAAAGATTTGTGAGAAGTAAATTGATGCCTAAAAAGTCGGGCCATAAGAGAACAAGGATTGAGATACATATAGTGTCTACGCCCACCTCTTTGATGATAGGGAGAAAAACCAAGAGCCAGAGAGTGAAGCGGTTGCCTAGGTTTGATTATGAAATCAAAGATATCACATTCACCCATGCAAGAATCGATGATGACTCACCGATTAATATCCTCCTGACCTCTGTGTTTGCCAAGCTCAAACTCGGATCCATCAAGAAGTCAAGAGAGATCATTCAGTTGGCGGGTCAGTCCATTAAATGGTCAAGAGGAACCATGTCAATCATCGTTACTTTCCAAGGATCTATATTGCAGGTGGACTTCACGATCATTGACATTGAGCACTGAGAAGAGTTCACTCAGTCTCCGATCATTCGCGGAATGTCACTCTTAGCCTTGGCTAAGGCAACTATAGATTGCGGGATTCCGGAGATCGATTTCACTACATTGGGAGCACTTCGTCCTCACCCGATCTTTGAGGACACACAATATTCCAAGGTAACCCATAAAGTTGTAGATAGTTGTGACCTTCAAGAGATAGTTGAGTCACGTCTCTCTACTACACCTGAGATACCGACTGTTCAGACGACCATTGGTTCAGAGACTCCCTACTCCTCCACATCACTCACTGCTTGCATCCCCACCACTGTGACAGCTTCTAGAGAGGACTCACGACCAGAATCTGTCCTTGAGTCGGACACGATCATTTTTAATTTCCTTGACTTTTTAGATGATCCGACTCATGAGACAATCAATGCCAAGCCAACTGAGAACACTATACCTTACTCGAGACGTGTGCTGACCCTGCAGGAGTATTACAATGCATATGGTGACTCATCTGATGATGAACCTCTAGTCAGCACCTCACTACATCCACGTCCTACACCAAAAGAGACAACTGGGACCAAATTGACCAATCTTGATAAATCGGTTGCTCCATCCTCTAGTTGATCATTTGGTAAGAAGAAGAAGAGTATTGATTCCTCGAGGTGTTCCCCCGAACTCCTCTAGACGTATCATTCTCCTCTTCCTCTTGATGCTTTAGGTTCTAGAAAATCGGCTAAGAAAGTTACCTTCGACGTACCAGAGAAGGAACTTTCTGAGGAGTCCTCATCAGGTCCGGATGAGGTGATCTATATGAGTGAGCTCAGTTCGATTGTTCTGAAGCCATATTTGAGAAAGAAGCCGTGTGTCGACCCTCGTTGGACGTTCCCTACACCTTACTATTATTCTTCTAAGGACGATTATGACAGCAACACATGTGTATACTACCCACCCCCTCGCTCCCGCAAGAAGTCCGTCACAAACCTTCATGATCCTTGTATATTCTCACTCCTTCTTGTACAGATTTTCCTTCCTTTATCCCCTCTCTCTCCCGCGATTCACATCACTTGCCCCAGTTCCGTATCGTTTTCATTTTGTGACTATACTTAAGATGACTAGATCCTAAGTATAGGGGGTGAGTGAACCGAGTTTATCCATTTCTTCTTGCATATTCTTTTCCACTCTCATCGAATCCTCAATCTTGTGTTCTATCCAATACTTAGGCTGCCCACAGCCTAAGTACGTGGGGGCCGATACCCGCTGCATATTCTCCCACGTTCTTCTATTCTTTTCACCCACTTATGCTTAGTACGAGCTGTGACTTTTTGTCACCTAGTGCCATGAGGACGTAGCACATGTTAAGTCTAGGGGGTGTGTATATATTACATATATACTTTCCCCATAGTTCGTACTTTTACTTTTTTGTATATATTATACAATAATTACATGATGGGTAAATTAGTAAAAAAACTTTTCCAAAAAAACTCAGAAATGATTTTCTAAAAAAAAACTTTTCAAAAAAACAAAAAAAATCTTTTAAAAAATAAAAAACTAACTAATAAGTTGGTTTAATCCCTGACACATTCACTTTCACACAAGACTTGTGATTTGAAGAACACTTGGTTTATGAGATCTTGAGATTTTGAGTTAACCAGCCTTAGTCATTAGGGTCCTTGACTTAATTATTCACATTTCCCTAGTCTGAAAGACTTATGTGCAATATTGCATGCTTAGTCTCCACCTTAAGAATATGATAAGCACCTCACATACACAACTGCAGTTATGATGAGATGAGTTGAAATTTCACTTGAGAAATGGGATGAGGGATTTGAGTTTGGACTTGATTTGATGATGCTCGAGGATGGGATAAAATCAATGAAGGCTTCATAAAACCTGAGTGTCAACACCTTTAGTCAGTATGAGAACATGGTTCTTGTACTATCTCTTGACATTTACCTATGTGCCAGGGTGTGATAAAATAAAAAAATATTGATCAGTGTGCGCCAACTCTTGGTAAAAGCAGTGGATCTAGACAAAAATATTACAAAGCAATGAAATGTTAAAGAAAAGCTCTCCCTCCACAATGTCAAATATCAAAGAGCTTACACCAAAGGCGAGCGCTCCCAACCATTTCAAAGTATCCACTTGGATCACCACTTTTAGGATCAGGAGTCAGGCTTGCACCAAAAAAGGGCTCTGCATCGTAAATGCTACAATTATGGGTGTAGAATGTTTATTAGATACTCAAAAAAGGTACACCATGGTGTACCCCCAGTAAAACAAGTGCAGATGACTCCAACTTCTCTTGACGGACATACTGATCAACAACCAAAAATTTGCATTGAGTAATAAGGCACTCGAGAGGATCCTTGTTCCAATGAGAGGGAGAGAAGAAATGATACAATCCTATGCCGTCCATCAATTGACCTTCCATATACACTTTTAAGTCTGACAACTAAAGAGACAGTGGATTGGATGCAAGAAATGGTTTATTTTCTAGTGTTGAGGATCGGGTTCTTAGGAGAGTCTCTTGGACTGGGACCTTGGGTGACGTTGCGACTCTACTCTTGTAACTGCAGTCAAAACTTAAGTCATATCCCTACTATATATGTATACAGAGAGAGTCTGATGATTAGGGAAATTAGATACTTTTTGACTAGAGCTTGGTTCAGCTTAGAATTTTAGGATCTCTAAAATCGAGAGTTCTTGAACGGATCAATTCTTGTATTCATAAGCACAATCAGGAGTTAATCCAACTTATTCATTCTTTATTTGCTCCAGGACTAGCAAAGTTTAAGTACAGGGGGTGATGAATCCTCGATTCATCATCTCAATATCTTGATCTTAGCAAAATTCCTGAGCAAATTCTCAAATAAATGTATATAAAATCAGAAAATTAGCAAAATAACTCTTATAAATAAAACACACTAATTATTGTATATTAGATTGTACAGAATAAATTAACAATAAAAAGACGAAAAAAATTAAAGAAGATTTTTGCCTATAAATAGCCTAAAACTTCATGTATTTTTAATAATTTCATTTCAACTCCTTTTTGGCTAATTCTTCTTTAACTTGTTCATAACAATGTATATAAAATTACAAAAATACAAAATAAATTTCACCTCAAATAAACGCTCCTAGATCCCAAAGAGAAAAGGCTGTAAAGTCCAACTTTCCGGTCAAATTCCTGCTCCGTATGAACTCCAAATTCACTAAACTCACTTTTAAAGTTCAAGTTAGAAAATTATCTATCCAACGGAAGTGGTTTAATTAAAATTGGAACTCATTTGCAAAAGTTGGATTTTGGGACTAGATGTACATTGTATATTATGTGTATACTCATTCCACTCCATATTATTCGTCTAACCTCCCATTCAACTCCACCAATAATGCAACTTTCCATTCAATACCACTACCATTCTAAGATCCCTTTCTCTTCTCTTTATATTCATGTCCTCATTCACATTTTTCCCATCCGCTATTCTTAAAGAAAAAGGAGGGAGCTCATCGAGGTTGATCGGTGACATTGTTCCATCCTGATACGAAGCGATGACCTCCTCTCAGGTGAGATCCGCGGAGCTCCGCTCCGCGTCGCAATTTCCTCCAAGCCGCTGCGCAGCCTCGCATGCTCTGCCACATACTCGAGGCCACGACAGGAGTTCAGCGTAGCTGCTCCGCCTTCCAGCTACGATTCAGGCAAGTTTTCTATCTTATTCTTATTTTATTTTATTATCTAACATTATTTTGTCCTTGTCACCTTCATTCATTTTTTACATCATATCACAATCCACCTCGATCATCTTCTTCATCATCCCTCTCTACCACTATCGTGTTTATTCCCTGATTAAAAAAATCATAAAAAAAGATAGATCAAAACACCAAAAAATAAAAAAAAAGAAGGAGAAGGAAGCGGCGGGCCCTACCCTTCCCACCGGCCGCCGTCGCCACCGCCAATCCCGCAGATCCGCCCTCCAGCCCGCGACTCCCTCTCGGCTACACCGCCAGTTCACTGCCTGCGCTCCTCGCGTGCAACCCCTTTCCCTGCCATGCACGGCCACCCGTGGCCAGTGTCCTCCTCCACCACACCCTCTCCATGCGCGGTCGCTCCTCCTCTGTGCACGCCGTACCTCCGCCTTCGCGCGTGACCGCCCTGTGCTCCTCCGCCAAAGCAGCTGCCCTGCGCTCCTCCATTGCAGCTGCCACTCCGAGCGGTTGTACCGCTCTCAGCCGAGCCACCTCCAGCACCCCCTCCCCCCGGTCCTCGCCGCTTCCCCACGCCAATGCGCGCGGACCTCCTTCACCGCAGTCACGTCCCTCACGCCCTCCATTGCGAGCCTACACGTGGGTCGCACCACCATCCCCGACTCCTCCCCGTGCCCTAACCACCTGCAAGAGGAAGGACTCGTTTTTTTTTATTTTGTTTATTTTGTGAAAATTGCATCATGTTTCCTTATTGCTTCTGTAATTACAGTTTAGTCCCTGTGCATGTTTTCTATTGTTAGTTTTACTTCTATTTTGCATTGATAACCCTCTGTTTAAGTATTAATTTGGACCTCAGTTTTATGATTATTTATTTATATTTTTGTGAGATCTGTATAATTAAGTGTAAAAGTTCATATTTTACCCAATCAGGACCCATAAATTCATATCTAACCCACGCTTGCTCCAAAAATTCCAAAAAAATTAGAAATGATGCCTTAAATTGTGTTTGAATTACTATGAAAATTTCATCGAAAATAGAGTTGTCATGTATCTGAAATAATTTGTGAAGTGATTTTAGTAAATGATTTTTAGTTAACCACACACATCATATTTTTACGAAATTTTAGTTCTCCCGGATTCCTTTTCTAAATATCTTTTTGTGATAATTCACACTCTGGTTGATTTGCTATTGTAGATTTATTAGGAATTATTTATTCACTGTCACTCTATTTTTATTAAAAAAATCCATAAAAATCATATTTTAAAAGAAAATTCCAAAAATTTTACTGTAGCATCCTTGCATCATGTTAATTCCAGTAAAATTTTCATATGTACTCTGTTTGTGTGAAAAATTGCTAAAAACCCATAAAAAGTATGCATTTTTAATTATTGCATTTTAACCTATAAAATTCCAAAAAAAGGTGTCTTGCATTTATCATTGGATTAGGATGCTAGAAAAAAATACAACTTAGCTAAATTGGACTTATTTTCTATTAAAATTAATTGGCTAAGTTGTGTGATTTCTTAACTTAATTCACTTGCATTGTGCATTTTGCATTTGTTTTTGCATGAAAAAATATATAAAAAGTACGCATTGGAAATCTATATCTTAATTTTCGAGCTAACCCGACGTTGTTCCTTTGCCTCCTTGTGTTCGACCTTGGACTTTCCCGGGATATAAATTAAAGCCAAGACACTCTTCACGGAGATCTTCTCTCGGTTCTGACTGATTCGCTAAGTACACGTACTACAATGAACACAAATTAAACATCATGCTCAACAATTCGTCAAGAACCAGACCTTGAATAAGGTTAATAGCACCAGTGTTAATATTGAAGGGATTCTTGCATAAGATGACATGAATGATGACTCGGATCTTTCTCCAGTGTATGACACGGGTGGAGAAGATGTGCAGCTAGAACAACATGGGCTAGTTGCAGATCCTATAGATGCAGACATAAAGCATTCTGAGCAGGGGGAGCATCCTTTTTTGTAGGAAGATGTAATCCAACCTCAAGCCATGAGATTAGCAAGAGTTCATTAGTCAGGTGATGTGGAGTTGGTCCTATTGTAGAGTTATACACATGTTGTATCAGGTAATGTTATTGAGCAAGAGATAGATGCAGGAGAAGATGAGGATGCAACACATGATGATGATGGAAGCCATGATGAGAATTCTTCATGTTCCATTGATGCGAAGAAGTTCCCAATCGTGATGACCAATCCTCATCCATTTGTGAGGTTTTAAATATGTTGCTCCCTTGTAGGGGAGTGGATATCCTCTCTTTGAGTTCAATGGCAATAAATCTCTCTAAAGGGTTGGAGAAGGGGGAGATTAGTTGATAGTAGGTAGCATGCACTAGGTGCACCTACCACAATGTCCAGCCATTGCATTCCTATGAGCTTGGTAGCAAGTGATCTCCCCATGGGCTAGAAGGGGGAGATTTGTTGATAGTAAGAGACCTATTAAGGAACCCATGATGAAAACACATCATGTGCACATACCAAGGTGATGTTGCAACACGTGTAGCAGGTGCAACATAATAGGTGGTGATGTGCAAGAAGATGCAGTAGAAGAAAACGCAGCAAGTACATCCAGGAGGTGCAGCAGATGACATGTTATGGTGTTCAAGTCGTAGCATGTGCACCACAGGATGTTGTAGCAGGTGACCATCTAGGGCATTCATGACACATCATGTACTTCACAGGAGATGCAGTAGGTGACCTTCTATAGCATTCACGCCATAACAAGTGACACGGGTTGTAAGTGCAGAAATTGGATTGCAAGACTTATGAAAGGAGCTGCTACTTTGTTTTTATCTCCACAACAAGTGGGCAGGCCCCAGAGGTGTCTTGGGGCTTACTCCAACTCATTTGTTCTCTCCAGAGAAGAGAACTAATCTCATTTGAGAGAGACACAATAGAGAAAGGTTAGCGAAACAACTTTGTGTGCCCTAACTTCATTCCGATCATTCGTGTGTGGGTCTGGTGAAGATCTCTGGTGGTTTCCTCTTCCATGGTGCATGTTTCATGCGAGAGCGTAGGAGAGGCAAGAATATGTAGCGACGAGGCTCTCTTTGGAAGAGGGAGTGGATTAGGTTCACACTTTAGGTGATTTCCTTCCTTCTCTTCACGTTATCCTTGTTTAGTGGTGTTCCTTGATTAATACAAACTAAAGAGGGCTTGGCTTGTGTGTCACTGTCAGGAAAACGAACTTATCACCAACTATGGTGGAGTGGTTAGAAAAACATAATTATAGAAGACCTATGAATTTGGTTAGAAGGTATTCTTTATGAAGATCTATCTTCTCAAACTGAATATAATTTTTTTTTAAGGTTACACACCATAAGGCATTCTCCATATAGTTCTTTTCTTTTTGTGTAGATGATAAATCGTGTAAGATGTATGCTTTATACAGTGGTTTGTACTACACCTAAAGTAGTTCAGATAGTGAGTACTTGTTATCACTGGATAGGACAACCTTGTTGGGTTTATTATATGTAATATAATAAATAATTTTGATGGTTTCATTTGTTATATAGAATAAGACTTTACATGTTATATCAACTATCAAGAACAAGAAGAAGAAAATCATATTGGACCTAGCAAAGAAAATGTATAATCTTAAAGCAAAGCTCATGTAAGGAAAGATCGCAACCATGGCGTGAAGGACATTGAAGATTTTATCGGCCATGGATGATTGAAGACAATGAATAATAGTTGAATTCGCATTTATGTTAGTATTTGTTAAAGAGCCAAAAAATCACACAGTGAAATGTCACTAATCAATTAAGTAAATATATTAATCGATTAGTCTAAATACAGTGAATTAGGTAAACTGTAAAGTTAGTGTTCATAAAATACATAGAATTGCATATAATTATATGGTTATTACATTCAAATACCTATTGAATAATTCATAATAAAAAATGAATATTCCATAAATTCCATTAATTATCTCCTATCTTAAGTCTTTCATTTTAAATCAAGGGTTTCCAAGCCCCAACACACGTAGACTGCATAAATCACGCTACTTCATTGGGTATAGCGTAATCCTAATAAAATATCTTCCTTGTATCATTTACAAGGTAGTACTATTTCCTTTTACATAAAGAAATTACAATGAATCAAACTTTACAGAAATAAGAGCTTTTAAATTTAGAATGAAAGGCTTAAGACAAGAGCTAGTTATTGGAAGATAGTGTCAAAAGCTTTTTTGAAAATCAAATTAGGACAATACCTTTAGTGTTATATTGTTTCCAATCTTTTATGAATCAGTATACCATAGTTTACAATCCTTAGCTAAGCATCCTTTAACAAAAGCACATAAGTTTTATGGTAGAATTATAGCCATAATAGGAGGCATTCTATTTACAATAGCTTTGGATAAGATTCTGATATTACAATAGCTTTATCTCTTTTGATATCAAAAGTTGCCTTTTCTATCTCACAGCAGGAGAAGTCCCCTTCTTCCAAGACAAGATCCCAAGGACCGTATTCATAATGGACCTAAAAGTGGCAGTTTTACCTCTTGATCTTTGATATAGAGAAGCCTATAAAAATCTCATATGGTTTCTCTAATAAGTCGTAGATTAATACAGATCCTATCATGGATGTAGAACATGGTAGTTCGATTAAAATCCTTACGTTTGGAGATTTGAACTTGTAAAAATTTCAAGTTTGTCACATCAATTTCTCCCGATCCTACTTTAAGAAGAATATCATTCAGATATTTACCATTTTCCACACCTCGCTTTATTAATAAACAAAGGGAATCATTTGATGCAATGTCTTATGGATTATCCTTTAGCTTCTTGCGGATGTTCAAAATCTGCGTATTTAAGTTTATTCATTATATTCATAAAATTTGAAACATTTTCGTATTACCAAAATTTTATTTCGATTTTTAAGCATATTAGTTTAGTTTCCATGGGTATGTGTTAGTTCTTTGTTTCTCTGCCTAGAACTTTATTTTTATATTACTTTAGTTTTAACGATGAAACACTAATCGCAGGTTGCTCGCAAAGTATGACTCTTCGATATGCATAGATACATGTTGTACTAGTAATTAAGAAGATATCAAAAGATAAAAGACCCTGATTCAAGAAGTGACTCTTTCTTATAGTAATTTCAGTGTTGTAATTATATCAGAGCTTATTGTAGGGTTTGTGTCAACTTGTAAGCTTGAGGGTATCAACAAGCCCTTCCTAATTCGGGATAGCTCAGAACAAGCTCTAAAACCTTGTCCTGACTAATCATCTTGAAGCATTTGATCGACCAGCATCCAATCGACCAACCTTAAATTCTGATCGATTATTTCTTAACTAATTTTGTTTCAAGTTAGATTGACTATCTAGTTGTACATGATTGATCACTCTTTGATCAACCAATTAAGAGCCATGATCGATTACTTTTTGAATTTGTCTCAATGGCTTATCGATCAACTGAAGTTGACATGAATGATCAATCAAAATGTGTATTGATCGATCAAAAATTGTGTATCTTCATTATCAGTTATCAATTTTGTTTCCAACATCCATATTATTCAAAGGTCTATGTAAGGGACCACATATCTGTTATTGGAAGACACACCACAACTCACAGCTACAAAGTACTCTTCTCTGGAGTTATTTTACTCCCCCCACCCTCTCCCTCCCCCCTCCCCTCTCTGTATACATACGTATGTGTGTGTGTGTGTGTGTGTGTGTGTTATAGGTTTTATATGAGAGATTTCAAGTATCAAGAGCTACTCCAACATTTTGATTTGTGAAAGCTATCAAATTCATCCTTCAATTACCTCCAAGCTATTAAGCTCCTCTACAACTAGTTAGAGACATCTTTATGTAAGCAATATGACTATTTGTAATATTTTTCTAAGTAATAATTGTTTATTAATATATGTTACTTTTGGTGAAGGTAGTACTTGTTATTGATATAAGTGCTTAGTAGAACACATATGTTATTGATATAATAAAAGGTATTATACTACATTGCAAGATAACCCTTTTGACTAGAAATCTTGGTGTTAGATCCAAGTATACAGGTTTCTTAAATTATCGGAGTCTGCTCATCCAAGCATGTTAAAGGATAATCGGAGTCTACCTGTCCTCACGACAATGCCATGTATTTGATCTGTTGGTGTTGGCTTTGACATGTTGATCCAATGTTGTAAAGAGTAGTTGATAAATCTGTGATTTATCATATTTTTATACCTTTGTGAGAAAAATAATACGTGTTTAGTCCATTCATTTTTCTTAGTTTGATACATAATTTTCATTTTATAATTTTCATGTTCATGCATTGAAAATCATATAATGATTGCATTATATCCATTGTAAAAGAAATCTAAAAATAATAATAATTGCATTTTTATTTTTGAGCAAGGGTTCCAAGCCCACATTGAAGTATCTAACAATTTTTCTTTTCTTATTTTTTCAGGAATGTTTTAGAAGAGGCCCAAGGGGGATCTCATACTCTCCACTCTTCATTTACAAAAAAAGAAAAAAAAACATTACACAATAAATTAGTTGACGTCAGCCTGACATCAACATCTAAAAAATTGAAAAAAAATAATGGATGTAGACATTAGCATGATGTCAGCTCCGTCTTACTCCTACTAAATTTCCACACACGACGCTTCCTCCTCTCCCGATTAATGCAATTGCACACGTCGCCTCCCTCACACGCCAACCACCAGCACCACATCTCCCCTTCCGCCAAATGATGTGCCCCCTCCTCTCCCTCTAGACTATATAGAGGGAGGAGGACAGTCAAAGAGAAGGACTCAACTTGAAGGTTTCAGCCCTTTCTCCTCCTCTGCATGCCATCACCGGAGCTTCAAGATCCACCACTACTGGGCACCAACTCCTCCTCCTCTGTACCTCACCGCCAAATTATTGGACATGCAAGCCAACGGCGAGCCATTATGCAATAATCATTCTCTGATCTGAAATGAAGAATAAATAATAGGTCCCTTAGTACAATTAGGGTTATGTACCATGGCCATCTTGATGATCATACAGCTATTCATTCAATTGTTGAATCATAGAGGCTGGTGCTTGGATGAATATCTAAAGAGTTAGATTGAGGACTCATCAAGCACTGTCAAATGATTGTTAAGAGATAATCTCCAGCCTGAGTAGGAGATGGCAATCCTTTCTCATTTAGGCTGATATCTGATCGACCTCTTGATGCAGGTCCTCTGCATAGGAATAGAGATTCAGAGGTGTCAGATTAGTTAGGTCAAAGAGTTGACTTAACGAGACCGAGATAACCAAAGTCCTATATCATATGCTGTCACGATACAAGCATGCATCCTCTGACTGGAGACAGATGTGTTACTATATGTTTGAGTATGTACATTTGGCATACCAATAGGTTGATGACCTAACCAAGGTCTATACACCGGCGCGCTAGTGTGCATATAAGGGCATATGAGTAATACGATCTCTCAAAGGGATCCTAAAGGTTCAGTTACTGAACCGTAATACATGAGCTCACTCATGAGATATTGGGAAGAATCAAATTCCGTGCGCACGGTCATCTCGCTTTGGAAGCTTGACTGAATTTGTAGGTCTGATATATACTTTTAAAAGGATATGATCAAGACCTAGGTATGATATATGCTTTTAGAAAGTATATGATCGATACTGACTCCCAATGATCGAATGAGAAACTTATTGATAAAACCATGAAGTAGACAGTATAAAGTTGATCCAATACTTCGGGTTTGTTTTGAGTTTTTTAGAGTATGCAGGATGTACAAGTATTGGGAATACCTGAGGGTGATGTGATCATAAACGATTGTATAGCCATAACGCTTCCATTCTTAGGGAGTGATGAAACGGGTCTGGATTTTAGTGACTCCTCTCGGTAGAGAAGTAATCTGATCTTAGTCCAAATGTTGGACATTGATCTGAATTTGATTCAGATGCAATGAGAAGATTAGATTTGCGGTCTTTATTTAATCAAGCATCTATGGGAGGCCCGCGATCGGGATTTGAGATATGATCTCAATATCCAAGTTACTATATGTGGAACAATACAATCGCCCAGTCCTTATCTCCAAGTATTCGCGGAGAAAGCGCATATCCTTGAAAGGGTTCAGGATAATTTCATTGTTGATATTATATATCTGAGCATTGAGAAAATGGATAATTAAATGTGATTTAATTATCATGATTAATATGAAGAGAATTGTCTTAGATAATTAAATGTGATTTGATTATCAAAGATGTGAATAATGTGAATGTGATTCATATTATTTGGGCACAAGAGAATAGAGATCCAAGATGATTAAATGTGATTTAATTATCATGGATATGAATAATGTGGATAGCAATATCCATATTAGTTATATATATTATAAATGTGATTTATAATATATAAGAGAGAGAGCTATTTGTAATTTACATTTGTTAATTAAATGTTGATGTGAATTGGATTCACATTGGATATTAAATTGAAAATGTAATTTACATTTTATTTTGGGTTGCGAATATGATTCACAAATTTTCAATGGCAAGATTGCAATATTCACAAAAGAATTATGAATTATTGTTATAGAATATTTTACAACAACTGTAGTTATGATTGGAGATATAAATAACCATGAAATCTTGGATTTCAATGGAGAATCTCACATTCCTAAATTGGAGTATGGATGGCTAGCCATTCCAAATTGGAATTGGTAGCCGTCCGTGGCTCTCCATGGAATGTGGAGATTCTCATCTCCATTATCTCCAATTTTGTGATTTAATTTAGGATTGAATAACATTTGATTTATCAGATATATTTAATCTAATATAAATTAGTTGTTGTGTTTTTTTAACCAACAACAATCTTAGCCATTGAAAGAAACACAATCAATGAGAGCCATTGGATTTGTGTTGTCCCATGGATTGAGATTCATGGATCCCAAAATGTTATAAAAGGAGAGGCACCCCTTTGCTCTTCTTTACACAACAAGTGAGACAACAAGTCTCTCTCTCTCTTTCTCTTCACACGCCTACTCTCTCCCTCTCATGTCGTCGTCCACCATGGATGCCCTAGAGAGATTCTCCATCACCGTGTCGTTGTCTTTATGCTGCCCGATGGTTTGCTCGTGGATCTCCATCTACTTCGGAGTGCCTTGCTCATGAAGAAGACGTCGGATCTCGTGTGTCGATATCAGGAGATCCACTGCTTGGATCATCAACATGGATTGCGAGAAGCACGCGGTTCATCCCCGCACTCGCAAGCATCTCCTCCGTCAGATCGGACTTGAGATAGGAGGTCTCTTCATTTAGTGACTCGATCGCAACCGCGCTTCAAGATGTAATCCTATTAATTGTTTGTGGTTTAGATGAAACGATCCGAGAAGTGTTCTTGGATCATGTGGTTTCGTCGCCTGAAAAAATTTTAATTTCCGCTGCATAGAATAACTAGTCCGACTAGTCGTTCTTCGTCGTATTCAATACGATGCTCACACTTCTGTGATGCGCTTAAGGATCTAACCATATCCTTCAAGAGGTATCAGAGCCTTAGGTTGGTGGTTTTGGATACGATCCATTAACCGAGGACGACTTGGGTTCATTAGGGTTTGCGAAAGTTTTCTTACATTTCATTTTCGCAACTTTGTTTTGAGATTATTTTCGGCACTGTTTAATTTTTTTTTAAACACTAAAATAATAATTTTATTTTGTTCCTCATCAAATAAGGAAACCGTAGGATCTGAGTTTACGTGATTTCGATTCTGTTTGCTCAAGTTATGCTCATTTTAGTGAACATGTATCCACAGTTTCGGGAACTACGAATCTCAACGTAATTAAAGAGTTAATTGCGGATTTAAAACGCCTTGAAATGCATGCAAATCACTTAGGTTCTGTTGTAAATCAAAATAGCAAACTTTAGGAAGTTACTTTACTTAATTTGAATTTAAATTGATTGAGATATGGTATTTTTAGTAAGTAAGGGTCACTGCTAGAAATACTTTCCTAATCAAGAATCTACCGATTGTCATTTAATCAATTAGTGAAATTAAATTGTTTAATTTCCCGGAATAATTGTGCATATATATTTGTAAAATATTTGATGATAATTATTTCCTTAAATGACATTGCCTTAACCAATATTTGATTAGATGTGATCTAGATCACTAATTTGTTACATGATCTACGTTCCAACAAACTTGTTGCTTGAATAGGATTTGGAATTTGTTTAGCAAATCTCATTATAATGTTAATAAAAATTGTTTTGATTATTAATATATGATATAATTTCAGTTGAAGAACCAATGATCATCTCAAGTACAAAGTGATCTATTTTACATTATCCTTTCCCGAGGTGGATATGATGTCTAGTCGGAGAGCATTGGGGCAGCGGGTTGCAACGTATGTGGTCCGTCCCACTCTTGTCGGTACTGGCCATGACAGCGGGTAGGGTTAGTATAATTCCTAAGAAATCATGATGTATTTCTAATTATTAAAATTTGAAATAATACGTATTTGAGATAATACCATATTTCAGGTAACAATTAAAAATGTTTGTTGGATATTAATTGGATCATTAATTTAATATGATTAGATTAATTAGAATCCAATTAAAATTAAAACACTCTATTATAAATAGAGATGTTATTTCCCTTGGAAGAATTAATCACAATGAATATGATTCATAATGATTAATTAGAATTTGAATATGATATAGAGGATCACATAAGTGACATCCATGGTCTCCCGTCAATGCGGAGGGTTCCGTCGCCAGGGATTGTATGCAGGAGATGCCTGTCCGAAGTGACAGCTCCTGTATGCAAGCGTATCTGGATCGGGCTCCTTGCTTCTCGAAAAAGTAAGGACGTATGCGTAGTGATCCCAATATCGGGTCCTCATATTATTGGGGAGATATTGGATTGCGCATAGCAAGTTGTATTCCTGTTGACGGTTGGTTCAATTAATGATGGGTCAACATCACCTTAGGGGTGGTGGGTCCGGGTGTTAAAGACCGAATTGGGAGATGCAAGTTGGACTTGCAAGACAGAATGTGTTCCCGCTTTCTTTTTATCCGAGTTATAGGTTCTCATATTATTGGGATGCAACAAAGATAAGGAAGGAGATCCCAGATCTTGCTTGAGATATAATGGTAAGTATATCTCTTGCATTGAGAGTGATTAAGGGAATGAACTTTCAATGTTGACAAGGCAAGACAACTTTGATATAAAAATTCCTACATCAAAGTAAAATATGTATATTTATATAAACATATACACTTATGCAAATTTCTTATTTCAGATAATCCTTCATTAAACCCACTTAATGTTATGCTCAATAATAACAAGTAAAATATCATGGATTGGACTCATGATCCAAATATTGCACTTGCAGTTGGACGCATAATGTATGTGATTGCAATGTGCAAGTTTCCTCATAATAATGAGGAATGACAATTAAATAGATAATAGTACTACAATTGTAGGGTTTGTATGTCTCTATAGTCTTGATCTCTCATCGGATGTACTTTGGAAGTGACATATCGATGATGATCGCAATTGTCAAATAATCCTTATAAAATCAATAAAGTTATTTTGGCATACGTATGTGCTCTTGACATTTATCTTGAATGACATGGTTTACTGCATCATACAGAATGGTAGCTTCATAAGAGATGATGTATTCAAAATGTTTGAATATCTACCTGAACCAATGTTTTAAGAGTTTAGATGGATGTGGATATGATGAGTGTCATCATTCTACTATCTATACTCTAGTCATTCAAGAAGCTTCATAATATTCATATTGTATGAATTTAATGAAGCATGTATAAATGTTGAAATGCTCTTACATTGAATTCTTTTGAATTTAACATAAGAGATCCTTAGTCTTAAGCAATGGTTGTTTATAGATAAAGGGAGCGCAGTGGAAGCATGGGTCGGAACCAAGATGAGAAGGATAGTCAAAGAGTTGACCGTACTTCTGTGACTTCCATATGACATCCAAAGAGTTGGATGAATGCCAATAATGCAATAAATTGATGTGTTGATAGTTTGACTATCAAGTCTATCTTGAATCCTTAGAGAAGGACTCGGATAGATCATCAGAATAATCTACATATAATCATTGACTTTGACTTACTTATTTGATAAGATAAAGTCTAATAATTGTATCTCAATCTTCTAACAACACTTGCAATAGGCTGCATATGTTTTAGAAGACTGGAAAATTTGATCTTAAGGTTTATAGTTATCCACATGGATATTGATGCAATTGTTGCAACAATCTCTGTTGGATTGATAGACTTGTTAATTTCAGTGGGAGAGCCCTTAGTCATAGAGAATGTCTCTATGACCTAGATATAAAATACACTCATTGTTTGTTTCTAAATGTTGGAAATAAGCAAGAATTCTGAGATAGAACTATCATAAAGAGTTATGCTGGATATATTTCAGATAGTAATCTAACATCTAGTGGACTCCACAAAATTAGAAAATTAATGAATGATTCATTAAGATTTCTAATACTGAAAATTAAAACCTTTATAGATCAATTGGAGGATGAAGATCATTTGACAATGATCTGGCATCATGTTTTGGACATATGTCTGTTGATGAGATCAATAGACTAGTAAGAGATGAAACTTTAGAATGTCTAAAATTTCAAAACTTACATACTTATGAATATTGTATTCAAAGTAAAATGTCCAATACATCCTTCTTAGAGAAAGGTGTAAGATGTCAAGGTATTCAGATCTCATACATATTGATGTATGCGGATCATCTATATCATAATAAACATTATGGATATGTGATATCTATTGATGATTATGTATGATATGAGATTTCTTCTCTTGACCTAAAGAAACCTTTGAAATGTTCAAAGATTTCATTATTTTGGTTTACAACCAAAGTTTGAAGGAAGATAAAATGAATTTATTCTAATCCAGGTAGCCGGTATCTGTTAGATGAATTCAAAGAATATCTTATGGAGATATGAATATCATTTCTATCTCAATCCTCCTAATACACGTTGACTCAATAGAGTTATAGGAGATACAATTGGATCATGAGTGACATGATTTTATCAATGATTAATTTTAGCATAATTTCCTCTTAGTTTCCAGGTATATATGTAGTAGAGACTACATTATGCATCCTTAATGAGATTCCATGCAAGTAAGATGGAATTGAGCACTAGAGAGTGCAGCTTCATTAGGAAATAAAGGATGGTATTAGATACCTACTTTATGACCTTGAGATTCTTAAAAGGATCTCATCTCTGAGAATGTGATTCTTAGAGGATGACTCTCTTGAGAATCAAGACGAAAATGAAGTGTAGGAACTCATTTAATCTTGAGAAGATAATGAGGCTCCTGAAATTGGAAACTAAAAGAATAATTAAGGATGAAACACTAATACCTCTTCAAATAAATTTGAGGATGTACTCCATGTGTCAGTGATCGGATTTCATGTAATAAAAATCCTAAGGATCATAACAAGGAAAGATGGATTTTAGCAATAAAAGTCTAAAGTAGACTTCATACACAAGTGTTGTATATGGACCCTCGAGGATCCACCTATATGGGTAAGACCCATATAGGTGTAAATGGATCTTCAAGAGATGTAAATCAAGATTGCATTCCTCTATGAATACCTCTCTGAGGATATTCACATGAAGTAGCCCCCAGACTTCATGGTTGACAAAAGCAGGTGTGCAAGCTAAAGAATCCATCTATGGACTCAAATAAGCTTCTTGAAGTTGGACCATATGATTTGATGAAATTATAAATGTTATGATTTCAGATAGAATCTTGATGAGCCATGTGAAGCTTAGTGGGAGTGCCTTTGTGTTCATCATGCTAAATGTAGATGATATCATAATTATTTAAAATGATATAAGGATAATAATAAGTGTTTTATTATCTGGTTGTTCCATAACTTGAGATATGATCTCAAGGATACCTCTTGGATCTTAGTTCTGAAGGTGTTCAGAAGCAAAGAGAAGAGGATATTGGGACTGTCGCATTTGTAATACACCTTGGACGTATTCTATTCTTAGAAATTCCAAGAAAGGATTCCATCCCTTAAGATATGGTACTGACCTATCTAAAGGGACAGCACCTCAAAGAGTTGAGGAAGTGAATGCTAGAACTGCTTGCACTTGTGCATCAGTAACGAGAAGCTGAGTGTATGCTAGATGTGTACAAAAGCCAGATATCTGCCATGCAGTGGGAGTAGTAAAGTGTTGCTAATCCTACTATGGAGATAAAACACTTGATTGCAGTAATAACAAAATCTTCATAGATGACAAGATTTTTGAGATAGTAATCTCAAAGTCTTATCTTCAAAACTTAAGACTTTATATACAGTGGTCTAAAAGGTTTTAACTGTGGACACCTGATGAATCCACATTTCATCATCTTTATTCTATCATTTTGGCATCAAAAACCCTAGCAAATGCCTGTGAATAGCATTAAATAGAGCAATTTAGCATGCATGCATGTGCATCCAATTAGTGTATAAAATACTGTAATTAAAGCCAAAATTATAGAATAAATAAAAGAAAAGAAAAAGAATAAAATATTGTAAATATTTTATGACCCAAAACCCCGAGACCTAGGCATCTTGATGGATAGGTCGACCGGGAACAAAGTAGGTGGAGATAAGGGCCAAAATACAATACTTTTTTAATTCATTCTTTATTCATTTTGGGACTTATTTTTGGTTCCACTTTCTATACCTCAAATAAAGAAACTTTGTACATGAAAGTTGTAAATAATCAGATAAAGAAAAATACAAAATGTATTTCACTCAAAAATAATGTACAGATAAAAAGTTATGATCTGAATAAGAATCCAAATTTCCAACTTCTTAGACTTGTATCTTGCAAATAAAAACTCGAAATGTACCAAACTCACCTTTAATTATCTATAACATAAAATAATCTATTTAATGGAGGTGGTTTCGTATTTTTCTGAGCTACGGTTTGAAAGTTGAGTTTTGGACCCTCATTGTATATTTGTACTGATTAAAATATTTAATTTATTCTTTATTCATTATTTTTGTATTATTAAACTTTTATAATTTTGTAAATATTACTTATAATATATTTGTATATTAAAATTAGAATAAAAGCCTAAAGAAAACTCAAAATAAAAATACATGTAAATAAAATACGTAGATACCTTACCTATATTTATATCTATACATTCTATGCTTATATTTTATTAAATGTACAAAACATATCAAAAAAATAAAATAAAAATATGTTTGTGTATATAACAGTATTTTATAATTTTATAAAATCAGAAACAAAAATAATAAAATTAAAATAAACAGAATAAAATTAAAAGACTAAAATATATAGGTATTATACCTATACAGGGCTAAAAGTAAACTTATAAAAATATACCTCATAAAATTAATTAAAAATCATAATAAAATACTAAATTAAATAACGATTATTTTTTGTTTTATAATCATAATTTAATTCAGCCTTTTTCTATTTTTAAATGAATTAATAAAAGATTTAATCAGGGTTTTTCCTGGAGGCGCAAACCCTAGTTGACTCTGGTCAACTAGGTGTCCTAGCCTCCTGCCAGCTCTGCCAGCCTCGTTTTTGACCCACCTTGGTGGATTTTTCGAGGTCAATTCTTTCACGTTTTGGTGTTGAATCCTTCTGCAAATATGTTCATCGACCATCTCTCTAGCTCGCTCATGAATAATCTTGGTCTTTGGACCCAAGATTTGTGAGATATCCGTTGATCTTTGAGCCCCTGTCACCTCGGGTCAAACCAAATATATGGAGCACCCCGACTTCAATTTCAAAATTGAGTCCCTTCGGTCCACCCCTCACCGTTTCTCTTGAGCTTTGTGGCTTCGTGGAGGTGACATCTCCACAGAGGACCCTTCAGCCAAGGCATACGAGGTCGGAGGCGCCTCCACCACCTCCTGCAACTCCGGCGGTCGAGGTACATCTCTTCCTCTGGTTCCGGCCATTGAGGACCCCCTCTCCCCTATTTTTCATTTGCATCATGTTAGCCATAGTCTAAATATCAAAACCCCTCAAAAAGATCGAAGTTTCATCTTGTGATTCGCCCAACCTCACTTCCTCGCCGGAGCGCAACTCCGGCCGAACACCCCCAAGTCGCGTTACGCTTCGCCGCCACCATCCTGAGATCCAGGCAGTGTGCCCTGGACCTCTTAACCATTTTTGCAGGTCAACGCACCTTGACTCGCGCCTGGAGGCGATTTTGGAGCCTCGCCGGAGCTCGCGAAGCCTCTCCAGCTCCGCCGGCCACCCGTGAGCACCCTGGCCTTCGTCGTGATATTTTGACACCGCCAGGAGGAAGAGGAGACCCCCAGGATCCTCCACGTCCATTTTGACGCCCAACCGCCACCGGAGGACGGAGATCTAGCGCGGCGAAGCTCGCCCTCGCCGGCGCTCGTCGTTGTTCTTGGTCCTCGTCTCCCAACCGTTGGATCGAGGAGAGTCTCCAGTCAGCCCAGCTACCAATGGTTCGAACCCGTTCTCCACCGTCAGATCGTTTCCCAACGATCTAATCTTTGCCGTCCAAAGCGAAGCGTCACCAGCCATTGGATTTGCGCCACGTGTTTAAGTGAAGACCATCAGCCGTCGGATCCATCTCGAAGGGGTAATTTGCAGAGATGCCCCTTCCATTTTTGTAATAGTCTTTTAGTCCTGAAATTTTATTTAGTAGTTTAAATAATTTGTAAATTTTGCAACTGGCCCCTTAAACTTCCCATATTTACACTTAGGCCCCTTGTCACGTCACCTCATGTGACCTGTTCACGTGAGGTGTGGGCATTTTGCAAGGGGGCCCTCGGCCCTTTGGATATTTCATTTCAGTACCACGAGTTGTAATTTAAATGTTAAACTTTTGTGAAAATTACATGGAAACCATCGGGTTTTGTGGAAATTACTTTTAGGTCCCTTCCAGGCGCGTGCAAGTCGCGTGCCCTGGTGGACATTTTGCGCCCACAACCCTGCGGGTTTGAGGATTTGTAATTGGTCCTTAAATTTGAATATCAAGTGTTAAATTTTGTGGATATTTGCTTGTATGCCCCTGTACTTTTGGATATTTGCATATATACCTCTGCCAGGCTGTGATATTTTTGCTTGCTTGATCTATTTAATTAGGGCATCATTTTAACTCGAAAAAATTTCATAAAAATTACATTAAGCTCCCATATTAACGCCATATTTTTATTTTTGCATTTTATTGCATTTTAATATTTATTAAAAATAAAAAATATGCTTTTTATCTACTGTCTAGCTTAGAAAACACCAAAAAAATATTAAAATACCTCAGAAATTCTAAAAAAATTCTCTACTGTCTGTTTTAACCTATTTTAGTGTCAGTTCAAAAATCACTAAAAATTGCAAAAGAAAAACCTTAAAAATTCAAAAATACGCAAAAACTTCAAAAAAAATATATAAAATCATAGAAAATCAGAAAAATGTAAACATGAGTTATGTAGTCTCCTGTTTTTATTATATTTATTTGAAAATTAGTTTCGAAAAATTTTGTGGTTGTTTGATATTTTTAATTCCCATTTTATCCTCAGCCAGTAGCTAATTCCCTGTTTTCCTTTATTTCAGTGTTTTAAAATACCAAAAATATTCTGAAAAATACCCAAAAATCACAAAAATAGTAAAAAATTATAAAAAGACCAAAAAGATTTTATTTCTGAGTTTCTGAGCATTTTTGCATATTTTTATAAATACTCTACCCCTCTCTTTCCCTATATTATATATATACATATATATCCCTATATTAAAAAAAGAAAGATAAAAAGATAAAATTTAAAAAAAATACAAAGTTCGTAAAAAGAAAATCAAAATACAAAATTTAAAAATAAAAAATATAAAAATTAAAAACCCACAAAAATATTTGCATTGCATAGTGTAGACAACACTTCACATTCACTTACGCACGCACTTGTTTGATCTACCCTGTTTGCTCCCTGTGTTCGAACTCTCTGCATACTTGCTTGCTATACATCTTTTATGTAGAGTTAAAAATAAATTTTAACTTCACATTTATTTCTGATTGCTTGATCTATATCTATAGTGTGGGTTAATTGTTGATTTTAGTTGGGATTTTGCGTGGTCGACACTTCGACTGAGTTCCCGCCTTGTGTGGAACTTGAGACCCGCTGAATTTTGGCTAAATCAAATGGCGCCGTTGCCGGGGAGCAACAACGAGTAGTTCATATTTTTGCTTGATTGTGTTTGTTGTTTTCACTATTGCTTGCTCTTTTATCTCTCTTGATTTTGATCTACATTGTTGAGCTATCTGACCACTCTTTGTCTTGTCTTCTTGCGAGGGACCGCGGAGCGAGGCGGATCGCCTAGGGGATCCGAAGAAATCACGTGAAGAGGAGCCGGCTTTTCTTAAGCCAAGTCGGCAGGAGAGAGCAGGAGGAGTGAGAGAGTAGTAGTTAGCTTACATTTTATTTTGTGAGAAAGAGTGACTATTAATTTGTAATAATACAGGGACTTGGACACTTAGACACTTCGGGCCTAATTTCCGGGTGTTTGTTCACCCGGGGGCTCACCGCGGTTTTCATCGCGTTTTTCGACAGTCATTTTCCGATTTTGTTTTCATTTTTCATTTCTTTTGTGGATTGAGCCCTTAGTTCTAGGCTTGCTTGATCGACTAAATTAGGTCCAAACACACTAATAACCTTTGCATGCACCTAGAGATCGAATTTGGGCTTAGTTTAATTAAACAGTTAACTCATCTTCTTAGATCCGCCACGTCGCGAGCCCTCCCCATTAAGCGCTACTCCTGAACTCGATGTGTCGAGAAGAGGAGGGGGGTCTAGACCGGACTCTTAGGATCGAGGATCGGTGATTAACTTGTGGTTAGGACGATTTCCGCATTGCATACCGGCATGTAGATTAGGTTTATAAATTTCTGCTTTGCATCCCACATGGAGAGAGCTGGGATTCGCTGTAAGTCTTCTTACTTTGCATCCATCATTTAGGCACAAAGGTGAGATTTCCATCTTTGTGTCGACTTGCATGGCTTTTCCGACTCTATTCTCCCTCTGTTTTTGGACAAAGTAGGATCAAGAAAATACAAAAATCGTTAGGCGCTTGTTTGAATCAACTCAAAAGAAGCGATAACACCAAAAAAATTAAAAAAGGGACTGCTAAGAAAACCTTGACCAAAAATAAAATCGGTAATTGGATTCATTGATTGGGGAGAGTAACACCCTCACTTGTTTTCAGGTTGCATGGGAAGGTCTCCTTCCAAGTGAGTTGAGTGCTTCGTAAGGATTAGAGCCCAAAACCCAGCTTGTGGCTGCCTTGTGTATCGCCTGGATTTCCGAAGTATTGGCGCTTCTATCGTACGTGGACGAGTAGGGCTTGGTCAACATTCGTGACTCTCTATTGTGTAGAGCATCGACCTTGTCCGAAGTATCGAGCCTAGGCCACGCCTTCACGGGGATGTCTGTCTCATCGTCTCGCGTCCGAGTAGGGTCTTGCACGCTCACGGGTGATTCCGTTGCAAGCGAGTTCCGAAGTATCGGTTTTGCCTATTGGCTTTCTCTCTCTTATTCTTTGGCTGAGTAGGGATCCAGGAAGGGTTACAAGGACCTCAAAAAGCACAAGCTACAGGTTACACAGGAGGAGGACAAGTACGGGATACTCTTCCGGCAGTACTCTCTCTCCTTTAGGTGTAGCGCTCTAAGGACTCGTGAAAAGATTAATTCCTGAATTCAAGCTAAAACCGACAAGATAAAAGCCAAACCTTCACGGCTTCATGTGTTGAGTTGGTGAATTCATCCCCTATTTTGTGTTTGATTGCTAGTTCTATTTAGGTCAAGATCAAAAACACAGCACAATTGTGCGCAATTTTGCTTCTCATTTCTTCCTTCTTCTTATGCATCCACTCTGCTCTTCCCAATAATCAAGATGATGGGACGGAGACCTCTTAGGCTGACTCTGTCGGCACCGCTATCCAGCACTCCCCCTCATTCATCTAGGACAACCTCGGAGAGTCCGCTCTCTGAGCCTGAGTTTACCTCCACCCTGTTCCCCCTCGACCACCCTTCTCATTCTCCTTCTATCAGTCCAATAGTTTCAGAATTCAGTGCATTGCAGAGCTCAGATCATTCGACAGCACCTGAGATGGCCTCTTTTGCTTTTTCAGAGAATCCCGAGATGGCTGATAGAGGCGAGCATCCAGATGACCATGAGCACCCTCCATACTTCATTGATCAAGCCGCCATCAACAATTCACTTCTAGCATCCCTGGAGACCATGCAGAGGCAGATTCGTGACCAGGGTACCTTCATGGGTGATCTCATGAGAGAAATAGCACAGATGAGAGAGAACCGACCTGGGGGCGGTGGCGGTGGTGGAGGAGGAAATGGACCTGATGCAGGAGGAGGTGATCCAGACGCTGAGAGGCCGCTACAGACCATCATGCAAGAATTGCACAATCCAGCAGCTTCCCTCACTCACCGATGGATTCGACTTCTGCCTATCCATGGAGATTTCGAGCTTCGGCCCCATACCATTCAGCTTCTACCCAAATTCCATGGGTTGCCGACCGAAGAGCCACACCTCCACCTCCAAGAATTTGAAATGATCTGCAGTACCATCCATGATAGGTTGATGACCGAGGACACAATCAAGATGATCGTCTTCCCTTTCTCCTTGGTTGACAGAGCCGCATATTGGCTCAAACACTTGGGGCCATTCATCGACACTTGGGCAGATCTCCGGACCGCGTATCTGAAGAAGTACTATCCTCTCGGCCAGACTAATGCAGCTAGAGCCATGATCAGCAACTTCGTCATGATCCCGAATGAACAATTCCATGAAGCCTGGGATCGATTCAGAGAGCTTATCGACCGGTGTCCACATCACGATATCTCCAAGCCCAATCTAGTTCAGAGCTTCTTTTGTGGGCTGACACCGGAGCTGCAGGGGCTAGTGAACGCCTCTTGCGGTGGGTCATACTTTTCAAAGGATGAAGACGACGTTTGTGCTATCTACGAGGGCATGGCAGAGAATTCAACTGTGATGGCCCAAGCCCGTGTTTACACACAGCAGAAACCCCCGCAAGGAGCGGGATCATTCCAGAGGATCGCCCGCATCGATGTTGGTCCTAACACATCGTCGGTAGCTGCAGCCCAAGCCGAATCAGCTGCAGCCGACATGGGAATTATTAGTGAGAAACTGGACCGTCTCGAGATCCTCGAGAAGAAACAGATGCAAGGCATGGCCCAGATGGACCAAATCGCCAAAACCATGAGTGACCTGAAGACGCAGATCCTTTGCATCCAGGAGGCACAGACTTCTTCCCAGCAGCCTCCCAGGTCATGGGCTGACCCCAGCAGTAGTAGCTCCAATCAACCCTCTACCTCGTACCACCAGGTCAACCATATCCAGGCAGAGCCGGTTCCACTGCTATAGTACTACCCAGCGCAGCCGCCATCTCCAGACACTTAGATGGTGGTCTATCAGTCGGAGCAGCCACTGGCAGTTCTTCCTCCGCCCTCCTTTGAGCAGGAACCATTGATGGAAGTCAATGGGATTTGGTACGACCGGTACCCTCAGCCTGGGATTCGTCGTAATCATCCAGGATTCCGTTGGGGCAACGGTGGCTTCTCATCCCAGCAGCAGAATCCCGCTCAAGAACAACAGAGCAGCCAGCAACCACAACAACAGCAGCCCCAGTATGCCTACCAGCAGCAATACCAGAGTGGTCCTCGTCCCGCCTATCAGGGATAGCAGTGGAGGCAGCGTCAGCAGCCTCATCAGTCATATCCCCATCCTCCCCAGTACCAGCAGCAGCAACAACCTCATTTCCAGCAGGGAAATCCATCCGGTTCTCAGGCCCCAGTTTTTGAGAACCCAGCTCTCGATGATCTTGCCCGCTTACTCTCCGAACAGCGAGCATCCTTCAGGCAAGAAATGGATGAATTCCGGCAGAAGATGAGGGAAATCATTAAAGGCAAGGCCGCCATACCCGCTTAGATTGAACCCAACCCGAACAATCTGAAAAGGAAGTCTGAGCAGGTAGAGTTTACAGGTGACACCTCTCCTAGTGACTATTTGAGTGACATATCTCTTTCTTTGTATGATGCTGATTTTGTGACTACTAGGAGCGGTAGGATGCCAGTCGGCGGCGCCTCTTCTGAGCGACAATCACATGCTGAACCAAGAGCGCCATGGGAGTAGAGTAGCGGTGCTGATGCCGCTAATGATGGTGATAGAGATGGTGGTGTTGAAGCTACCAAGGATGGAGATCCCGACGACGGTGTTGATGTCGTCGTGATGCCAGATGCAGACGGTGGTGCTGATGCCACCATTTTGGATACCGAGACGGGGCGCGGTGCTGATGCCGCGAAGACAGGTGCCGGTGGTGGTACTGAAGCCACCACATCTACTTTTGTTGAGCCCCCCTCTGTGATGTTACCACCTTTTGTATCTATGGACTGTGGTAACAACAAAAAGAACAAAAATATGAATAAAGGAAAGGTTTCTGTTCACATTGCGGATCCATATGTGTTGCATGATGATGATTGTATGGATTCTCCTCCTTCACAGGCACAGGGACCTATTCCTAGCCCTCCATCTGATAGGCCCCTACCATCCCCTTCCCTGAGGCACTCCGCCGGGCGAAGGGGAACAAAAGAGAAAATCTCAAAAAAGAGCAACAGGTAGAGTTCAGCAACCAATGATAGACAGATTCCATATTCAGCTGACTCTACAGGAAGCACTTGAGTACATCCCCCTCTTCAAAAAGAACTTGAAAGAGAAGACTACCATCCGCAGGAAGAGGAGGAATCATAGAGATCAAATCCATGTGCTCACTCATTCCACTTGCTGCACTATTCAGAACAAACTACCAGCCAAGCGACCAGATGCAGGAGCTCCCTATGTCAGATGCGAGATTCAGGAGCAGCAGTTTGATCGTACTCTGTTAGATAGCGGCTCTTCAATTAACCTTCTTCCGGCAGCCTTACTCGACCGATTCGAATTTGGCCCTCTTCTTAGGAGCAGGATGGTCCTTCAGTTTGCTGATAGGTCGACTAAGAGGTCGAAGGGGTTATTGAAAGACGTGGTCGTTACCATTCAGGGCCTGAAATTCCCCGTGGACTTCGTTGTGTTGGACATGGAGATCCCTGAGTTGGTAACTGATGCCCCCATCATACTCGGACGTCCATTCTTGGTCACAGCCAAGGCGGTGACCGATCATGATACTGGGAAGGTGTGTTTTCGTGTAGATGGTGAAACCATACAAATAGAGACGATCGAGGAAACCAGAGCCAGAGAACTTGAATGCTCAGAGAAATCCAGCGAAGCCGCGCATATGACAGAGGAAGAGCTAGACATCCACCAGGAGTGTGATTTTGTGGTGACCGATGATGAATCCAACTGGACAGATCCTGTAGCACCGACCCTCGCTTTGCCTACAGATTCACTATATCTAAAGCTCATGGCAGTCGAGAGCCGGGAGAGCGCACCCTGGATGAGGATACACCTGAGGCTGACAGTGTTGGGACGAGCGGTGCTGATTATTTTCATTTTTGCTCATCTTCTTCTGATCCCTCAGATTCAGACATTGACTGGGATGATTTTTATGACTATTTGCTTTATCTGATTCCTTCTGAGCCAACAGCCATGACAGAGTGCGAGCTAGTGCAGTTCATTGATGATTCAGTAGGCCGCCCTTCGTCAGAGATTAATGCAGAGCGAGAGTTCTCCCATGCAGACCTGGTCGCCTTCACACAAACATATCAGAAGCCAGATCTGCCACCTCCTAGTTGTCCAGAACTAAAGCCTTTGCCGCAGTCGATGAAGTATAGATTCCTTGCGGGTGAGTCAGACATGCATCCATTCATTATCTCAGCAGATTTGACTGGAGAACAAGAACCTCGTCTGATGGAGGTTCTTGAAAGAAACCGCAAGGCAATAGGATGGAGTATAGCTGATCTCCAGGGGATTAGTCCGGCTCTGTGCTCCCACCACATTTATCTTGAGGAGGACGCTAGGCCGTCGCGTGAGTTCCAGCGACGGTTGAACCCGAATCTTCGAGATGTGGTCATGAAAGAAATATCAAGGTGGTGGAGCGCCGATTTTATCTACCCCATCTCCAACTCCAAGTGGGTTAGTCCATTACATGTGGTGCCCAAGAAAATAGGCATCACTACAGTTGTGAATGAGTCTGGAGAGGAGATCGCTACCCGAGTACCCACTTCTTGGAGGGTCTGTGTGGACTACAGACGATTGAATGAGGCCACCAAGAAGGATCACTTCCCGCTACCATTCATTGATCAGATTATCGAGCGGCTAGCTGGGAAGAGTCATTACTGCTTTCTTGACGGGTACTCCAGATATAATCAAGTGACCATTGCGCCTGAAGACCATGAAAAGACGACATTCACCTGTCCGTTTGGGACGTATGCTTTCAGACGGATGCCCTTTGGTCTATGTAACGCTCCGACGACATTCCAAAGGTGCATGTTGTCCATATTCTCGGACATGGTGGGTGATTGTTTAGAGGTCTTCATGGATGACTTCTCGATCTATGGCGACGGGTTTGATGCTTGTATTGACTGCCTAGACCGTGTGCTTCAGCGCTGCATTGAGGTCAATCTTGTTTTATCTTGGGAGAAGAGCCACTTTATGGTGACTCAAGGGACGGTCCTTGGTCATATCGTCTCCCACAGGGGCATGGAGGTCGATCCGGCCAAGGTGGATATCATCAGAAAACTCAATCCACCGTCCAATTTGCGTCAGTTGCGGTCTTTTATGGGACATGTCAGTTTCTACCGATGGTTCATTCAGGACTTCAGTCGAATTGCCCGACCGCTTACTGACTTGCTGACAAAAGACACGGAGTTTATTGTCAATGATAAGTGTCTTGCATCTTTTGAGACTCTAAAAAATATGGTTGTTTCAGCTCCTGTCCTTCAGCCACCCGATTGGTCTCTCCCATTCTAGATCATGACGGATGCTTCAAATTTTGCCGTTGGGGCTGTGCTTGGACAGAGGAGGGATGGATTGCCGTTTGCCATTCACTACACCAGCCGGACTTTGGATGCTGCTCAACGGAATTACACTGTGACTGAGAAAGAGATGCTGGTTGTAGTCTTTGCTTTGGATAAGTATCGATCTTATATTCTCGGATCCAGAGTAACAATTTACACCGATCACACCGCCATCCGGTACTTAATGGCCAAGAAGGATGCCAAAGCACGCCTTACCAGATGGATCCTTCTACTCCAGGAATTTGATATTGAGATTAAGGATAAACCTGGAGTTAAGAATGTGGCGGCGGATCATCTCTCCCGTTTGGAGAATCTTGAGGAATCTGAGCCCAGCGCACCTATTACAGAGACATTTCCAGATGAGGCGATCTTGGTTGTCACCTCACTCCCATGGTATGCCGACTTTGTAAACCATCTTGTTGCCAAGATGGTCCCGCAGGGTTGGCCTAGGCAGAAACTTGAGACCTTCCTAGCTAAGGCCAAGTTTTACCATTGGGAGGATCCCATCCTTTATCATGAAGGAGGGGATAGCATCTGGAGGAGGTGCATTCCTCAAGAAGAGCAGCGTAGCGTCCTCACATATTGCCACAAGCTTGAGGCAGGAGGACATCATTTTGGAAAAAGGACAGCACAGAAGGTGCTTCAATCCAGCCTATGGTGGCCTACTCTCTTCAAATATTCTGATGAGTTCGTGAAGAGATGTACTGACTGTCAGAAAATGGGAACCTGCAGACAGAGAGACATGATGCCCATGCAACCCATTCACTTTTGTGAGGTTTTTGATGCATGGGGGATTGATTTCATGGGCCCATTTCCTAAGAGTCAGGGATTCGAGCATATTTTGCTCGTTGTTGATTATGTGAGCCTGCAGCAGATGACTTGACTACACTGGTCTTGCATCTCAGGATAGGTAGCTACATTGGCTACCGTCTATTCTTCTCTTCACCCCCTCCTCTTGAGTTGGTTGCCACTTGAACTTAGAAGGGAATACCCCGCTCCTCGAGGATGGAGTTATTGGATTGGGGAATCATTGGGTTGTCGTACTGGAGAAGTCAGTCTCTTTGTCATTTCAGCTGGGGAGAGCCACCATCACTTACACTGTACGAGTCAGATTCAAGTTCTTCTTTTTCTTTTTCTTTTTGTGAAGACAAGTTTGATAATCAAATAAAATCCAAGTTCTTATCTTTCTTTTTTTCTTTTCTTTTTGCACTTATTGCATAAGTGTTTGCTAGGGACTAGCAAAGGTAAAGTATAGGGGGATGATGAATCCACATTTCATCATCTTTATTCTATCATTTTGGCATCAAAAACCCTAGCAAATGCCTGTGAATAGCATTAAATAGAGCAATTTAGCATGCATGCATGTGCATCCAATTAGTGTATAAAATACTGTAATCAAAGCCAAAATTATAGAATAAAAGAAAAGAAAAAGAATAAAATATTGTAAATATTTTATGACCCAAAACCCCGAGACCTAGGCATCTTGATGGATAGGTCGACCAGGAACAAAGTAGGGGAGATAAGGGCCAAAATACAATACTTTTTTAATTCATTCTTTATTCATTTTGGGACCTATTTTTGGTTCCACTTTCTATACCTCAAATAAAGAAACTTTGTACATGAAAGTTGTAAATAATCAGATAAAGAAAAATACAAAATTATTTCACTCAAAAATAATGTACAGATAAAAAGTTATGATCTGAATAAGAATCCAAAATTCCAACTTCCCAGACCCGTATCTTGCAAATAAAAACTCGAAATGTACCAAACTCACCTTTAATTGTCTATAGCATAAAATAATCTATTTAATGGAGGTGGTTTCGTATTTTTCGGAGCTACGGTTTGAAAGTTGAGTTTTGGACCCTCATTGTATATTTGTACTGATTAAAATATTCAATTTATTCTTTATTCATTATTTTTGTATTATAAAACTTTTATAATTTTGTAAATATTACTTATAATATATTTTTATATTAAAATTAGAATAAAATCCTAAAGAAAACTCAAAATAAAAATACATGTAAATAAAATACATAGATACATTACCTATATTTATATCTATACATTCTATGCTTATATTTTATTAAATGTACAAAACATATCAAAAAAATAAAATAAAAATATATATGTGTATATAACAGTATTTTATAATTTTATAATTTTTCAGAAACAAAAATAATAAAATTAAAATACACAGAATAAAAATGAAAGACTAAAATATATAGGTATTATACCTATACAGGGCTAAAAGTAAACTTATAAAAATATACCTCATAAAATTAATTAAAAAGCATAATAAAATACTACATAAAATAACGAATTTTTTTGTTTTATAATCCTAATTTATTTCAGCCTTTTTCTATTTTTAAATGAATTAATAAAAGATTTAATCAGGGTTTTTGCTGGTTGGTCCACGTGGACCAACCAGGCGCAAACCCTAGTTGACTCTGGTCAACTAGGTGTCCTAGCCTCCTGCCAGCTCTGCCAGCCTCGTTTTTGACCCACCTTGGTGGATTTTTTTGAGGTCAATTCTTTCATGTTTTGGTGTTGAATCCTTCTGCAAATATGTTCATCGACCATCTCTCTAGCTCGCTCATGAATAATCTTGGTCTTTAGACCCAAGAATTTTGAGATATTCGTTGATCTTTGAGCCTCTGTCACCTCGGGTCAAACCAAATATATGGAGCATCCCGACTTCAATTACAAAATTGAGTCCCTTCGATCCACCCCTCACCGCTTCTCTTGAGCTCTGTGGCTTCGTGGAGGTGACAGCTCCATAGAGGACCCTTCAGCCAAGGCGTACGAGGTCGGAGGCGCCTCCACCACCTCCCGCAACTCCGGTGGTCGAGGTACATCTCTTCCTCTGGTTCCGGCCATTGAGGACCCCCTCTCCCCTATTTTTCATTTGCATCATGTTAGCCATAGTCTAAATATCAAAACCCCTCAAAAAGATCGAAGTTTCATCTTGTGATTCGCCCAACCTCACTTCCTCGCCGGAGCGCAACTCCGGCCGAACACCCCCAAGTCGCGTTACGCTTCGCCGCCACCATCCTGAGGTCCAGGCAGTTTGCCCTGGACCTCTTAACCATTTTTTCAGGTCAACGTACTTTGACTCGTGCCTGGAGGCGATTTTGGAGCCTCGCCGGAGCTAGCGAAGCCTCTCCATCTCCGTCGGCCACCCGCGAGCACCCCGGCCTTCGCCGTGGTATTTTGACGCTCCCAGGAGGAAGAGGAGACCCCCAGGAGCCTCCACGTCCATTTTGACTCCCAACCGCCACCGGAGGACGGAGATCTAGCACGGCGAAGCTCGCCCTCGCCGCCGCTCGTCGGTGTTCTTGGTCCTCGTCTCCCAACCGTTGGATCGAGGAGAGTCTCCAGTCAGCCCAGCTACCGTTGGATCGAACCCGTTCTCCACCGTCAGATTGTCTCCCAACGATCTAATCTTCGCCGTCCAACGCGAAGCGTCACCAGCCATTAGATCTGCGCCACGTGTTTAAGTGAAGACCATCAGCCGTCGGATCCATCTCGAAGGAGTAATTTGCAGAGATGCCCCTTCCATTTTTGTAATAGTCTTTTAGTCCTGAAATTTTATTTAGTAGTTTAAAAAAATTTTAAATTTTGCAACTGGCCCCTTAAACTTCCCATATTTACACTTAGGCCCCATGCCACGTCACCTCACGTGACCTGTTCACGTGAGGTGTGGGCATTTTGCAAGGGGGCCCTCAGCCCTTTGGATATTTCGTTTCAGTACCAGGAGTTGTGATTTAAATGTTAAACTTTTGTGAAAATTGCATGGAAACCTCGTGTTTTGTGGAAATTACTTTTAGGTCCCTTCCAAGCGCGTGCAAGTCACGCGCCCTGGTGGACATTTTGCGCCCACAACCCTGCGGGTTTGAGAATTTGTAATTGGTCCTTAAATTTGAATATCAAGTGTTAAATTTTGTGGATATTTGCTCGTATGCCCCTGGACTTTTGGATATTTGCATATAAACCCCTGCGAGGCTGTGATATTTTTGCTTGCTTGATCTATTTAATTAGGGCATCATTTTAACTCGAAAAAATTCCATAAAAATTACATTAAGCTCCTGTTAGTTTGCATATTAACGCCATATTTTTATTTTTGCAATTTATTGCATTTTAATATTTATTATAAATCAAAAATATGCTTTTATCTACTGTCTAGCTTAGAAAATACCAAAAAATATTAAAATACCTCTAAAATTCCAAAAAAATTCTCTACTGTCTATTTTAACGTATTTTAGTGTCAATCCAAAAGTCACTAAAAATTGCAAAAGAAAAACCTTAAAAATTCAAAAATACACAAAAACTTCAAAAAAATATATAAAATCATAGAAAACTCAGAAAAATGTAAACACAAGTTCTGTAGTCTCCTATTTTTATTATATTTATTTGAAAATTAGTTTCAAAAAATTTTGTGGTTGTTTGATATTTTTAATTCCCATTTTATCCTCAGCCAGTAGCTAATTCCCTGTTTTCCTTTATTTCAGTGTTTTAAAATACCAAAGATATTCTGAAAAATACCCAAAAATCACAAAAATAGTAAAAAATTATAAAAAGACCAAAAAGATTTTATTTCTGAATTTCTGAGCATTTTTGCATATTTTTATAAATACTCTACCCCTCTCTTTCCCTACATTGTATATATATCCCTATATTAAAAAAAGAAAAGACAAAAAGATAAAATTTAAAAAGAAAATACAAGGTCAGTAAAAAGAAAATCAAAATACAAAATTTAAAAATATAAAAATATAAAAATTAAAAACCCACAAAAATATTTGCATTGCATAGTGTAGACAACACTTCACATTCACTCACGCACGCACTTGTTTGATCTACCATGTTTGCTCCATGTGTTCGAACTCTCTGCATACTTGCTTGCTATACATCTTTTATGTAGAGTTAAAAATAAATTTTAACTTCACATTTATTTCCGATTGCTTGATCTATAGTGTGGGTTAATTGTTGATTTTAGTTGGGATTTTGCGTGGTCGACACTTCGACTGAGTTCCCGCCTTGTGTGGAACTTGAGACCCGCTGAATTTTGGCTAAATCAATACCTTAAGAGATAGTGATCTCCAGGAATAAGGGTATTCAGATAAGGATTATGGAAATACTGGTTATGATAATTGTTAAGTTGTGGTGTCAAGGACATTGTAACTAACAAGATTGAGTATTGGTTGCATAAGATGCAACATTCGCATTAGATGTGAGCACTGTTACTGGGGATATGCAAGTGCCGTAAAAGGACTTGGCATAGTCTCATGGGAACAGAGTGACTGATCAGCTTACCTAGCTATTTTCTAAATAGCCTATGATTGTCACATGAATGTGGGTTTAATTGATTAGCTTATTAATGGCTCTTTGGGCTAGTGGGAGATTGTTGGGCATGCGAGCCCACGGCGAGCCATTATACAATAAATGTTATTGCAAATATCATTCTCTAATCTGAAATGAAGAATAAATAATTTGCATAATAGGTCCCTTAGTACAATAAGGGTTATGTACCATGGCCATCTTGATGATCATACAGCTGTTGATTCAACTGTTGAATCATAGAGGTTGGTGCTTGGATGAATATCTAAAGAGTTAGATTGAGGACTCATCAAGCATCGTCAAATGATTGTTAAGAGATAATCTCCAGCCTGAGTAGGAGATGGCAATCCTTTCTCATTTAGGCTGATATCTGACCGACCTCTTGATGCATGTCCTCTGCATAGGAATAGAGATTCGGAGGTGTCAGATTAGTTAGGTCAAAGAGTTGACTTAACGAGATCGAGATAACCAAAGTCCTATATCGTATGCTGTCACGATACAGGCATGCATCCTCTGACCGGAGACAGATGTGTTACTATATGTTTGGGTATGTACATTTGGCAGACCAATAGGTTGATGACCTAACCAAGGTCTATACACCGGCGCGCTGGTGTGCATATAAGGGCATATGAGTAATACGATCTCTCAAAGGGATCATACAGGTTCAGTTACTGAACCGGAAGACATGAGCTCACTCATGAGATATTGGGAAGAATCAAATTCCGTGCGCACGGTCATCACGCTTTGGAAGCTTGACTGAATTTGTAGGTTTGATATATACTTTTGGAAAGTATATGATCAAGACCTAGGTATGATATATGCTTTTGGAAAGTATATGATCGATACTGACTCCCAATGATCAAATGAGAAACTTACTGATAAAACCATGAAGTAGACAATATAAAGTTGATCCAATACTTCAGGTTTGTTATGAGTTTTTTTCAGTATGCAGGATGTACATGTATTGGGAATACCTGAGGGTGATGTGATCATAAACGATTGTATAACCCTGACGCTTCCATTTCTAGGGAGTGATGAAACGGGTCTGGATTTTAGTGACTCCTCTCGGTAGAGAAGTAATCTGATCTTAGTCCAAATGTTGGACATTGATCTGAATGTGATTCAGATGCAATGAGAAGATTAGATTTGCGGTCTTGATTTAATCAAGCATCTGTGGGAGGCCCGTGATCTGGATTTGAGATATGATCTCAATATCCAAGTCACTATACGTGGAACAATACAATCGCCCTGTCCTTATCTCCAAGTATTCGCAGAGAAAGCGCATCATCCTTGAAAGGGTTCAGGATAATTTCATTGTTGATATTATGTATCCGAGCATTGAGAAAGTGGATGATTAAATGTGATTTAATTATCATGATTAATATGAAGAGAGTTGTCTTAGATAATTAAATGTGATTTGATTATCAAAGATGTGAATAATGTGAATGTGATTCATATTATTTGGGAACAAGAAAATAGAGATCCAAGATGAATAGATGTGATTTAATTATCATAGATATGAATAATGTGGACAACAATATCCATATTAGTCATATATATTATAAATGTGATTTATAATATATAAGAGAGAGCTATTTGTAATTTACATTTGTTTATTAAATGTTGATGTGAATTGGATTCACATTGGACATTAAATTGAAAATGTAATTTACCTTTTATTTTGGGTTGTAAATATGATTCACAAATTTTCAATGGCAAGATTGCAATATTCACAAAATAATTATGAATTATTGTTGTAGAATGTTTTACAACAACTGTTGTTGTAATTGGAGATATAAATAACCATGAAAACTTGGATTTCATTGGAGAATCTCACATTCCTAATTGGAGTATGGATGGCTAGCCATTCCAAATTGGAATTGGTAGTCATCCATGGCTTTCCATGGAATGTGGAGATTCTCATCTCCATTATCTCTAATTTTGTGATTTAATTTAGGATTGAATAATATTTGATTTATCAAATATATTTAATCTAAATTAAATTAGTTGTTGTGTTTTTTAACCAACAACAATCTTAGCCATTGAAAGAAACACAATCAATGAGAGCCATTGGATTTGTGTTGTCCCAGGGATTGAGATCCATGGATCCCAAAATGTTATAAAAGGAGAGGCACCCCTTTGCTCTTCTTTACACAACAAGTGAGACAACAAGTCTCTCTCTTTCTCTTCACACGCCTACTCTCTCTCCCTCTCATGTGGCCGTCCACCATGGATGCCTAGAGAGGTTCTCCATCGCCGCGGCATCGTCGTTATGATGCCCGATGGTTTGCTCGTGGATCTCCATCTACTTCAGCATGCCCTGCTCGTGAACAAGACGTCGGATCTCGTGTGTCGAGATCAGGAGATCCACCACTTGGATCATCAACATGGATTGCGAGAAGCACGCAGTTCATCCCCGCGCTCGCAAGCGTCTCCTCCGTCAGATCGGACTTGAGACAGGAGGTCTCTTCGTTTAGAGACTCCATCGCAACCACACTTCAAGAGATAATCCTATTACTTGTTTGTGGTTTGGACGAAATGATACGAGAAGTGTTCTTGGATCATGTGGTTTCGTCGCATGAAAAAAATTTAATTTGCGTTGCATAGAACAACTAGTCCAACTAGTCGTTCTTCGTCGTATTCGATACGACGCTCACGCTTCCATGATGCGTCTAAGGATCTAACCATATCCTTCACAACTTGTGCAGGCGACAACTGCACAAAACCTCTAGCTCCTCCAATCACCATCGCCCCTCATAGAAGAAGAAGGGGGTGCCAAGGACCCCTTCGTAATATTCATTTTCTTTAGTTTTTAATATTTTAGACATTTCTTTAATTTTAGCAAATACTTGATATTTTCTTCAATTTTTATAATATCATATTTTATTATCTGGGTATTTGCATTTATTTTTCTCAATTTTTTCTGATTTAAAGTTCATCCCACAAATGACCTTTTCGTAATTCCTTAAAGTTATTTCTATTCTCTGCAATTTACCCTTTCAACACTTAATTATCAAATAGAAATTTCTATTTTTTTTCATATGCTTTTCAATAATTTCAATTAAATCCTTAATTTTAAATGTCATTTATATTCAAGCCCCTGAAGTTTCCTAAAAATCGCATTCATGCCCCTAGTAATTCAAAATTTCACCAAAAATGGAAACAAATCCTGAAAATTCTTTGAAAATTCATATCTGATCCTTAGAAAGTTTAAAACCTAGTGACAGGGGTTTCAACACATTTTAAAGTCTAGGAACAAATGTAAAAATAGAGTTTTGATTTGGATAAATAACATCAAAAATGCCATTGTAAATACAATAAAATTCGTGTAAAATGTACGAGTCCCTGTGGATTGATCATCTACTTTCCCTATATATTATTTGATATATCTTGGCTTGTATTTGAATAAAAATTATTTAAAACCCATTAGTGTTTACATATGCACACAACGACACTAAAAATCCCTTCTTAGCGCACCGAAAATCGTTGTTTCATTTTGGCACTGTTGCAAGGGACTCACTAATTTTATGCAATTTATTTTGGCATTTTCACATTTTTATTTTAATTTTGTAAACTAATTTCATTTATCTTTCATTTTCTGATAAAAAATTAAAAAGTGGATCTCTCTCGCGCTTTCTTGTTCTATCTTATTATCTCTAGCTCCAAGTTTGGATCTAGTAAGGTGTACCTGATAAATATTTTCCAACCACTTAGACATTTTTAGGTGCTTGATTTTGTGTGCAAATTTAGAAAATTCTTGAAAATCATAAAAATCAATTTCTTCTTGTTGCATTCATCTCAGTGATCTCTCTCCCCCTGCTCACCAATTAAATAAGATCACACATTATTGCTCGCATAAATCAAATAAGTCTGGAAAGTCATCGTGTGGCTCAAATGAAAGCGGATTGAAGTGATTGAATTGATATACTTTGAACACAATTTCAAATGCACCAACACAATCCTAGGTCAGAGCCTAAATCCTTGTGAAATTTTTTACTACTAAAATCTAAAAATGATTAGATACTTCTCAGTGAGGGAACTATGGTCTCCCTTAGCAAATTGGACGGTTAAAGGGTAATGTGTAAGGCATCGTCCTCAAGTAAACATAAGTATCCATTCTACAATCCATACTTACACCTATATTGGCTGAAAGTAGAGACAACTAGTCGTATGAAGTTGGGACAATCATTATTTCACATTTAGATCTATTTCGTATACATTTGTGCATGATTTGTTGGACATTGAAATTAAAAATCATAAAGATAATTGCTTTGCGGCAACCTGTGTTGTGTTCTTGAATCAACATTTGTCTTGTGTTTGTGATGGATAAATATTTTGATATGTCAAGCCTTCCCGAGTCTTTAACTTAGTTTTTCTATTCAAATGACTTGGTCAATACTCCATCCGATAGTAGATTGCAAGGTCTCATCTCCATAGCATTTGCAAAACAAGGGATCTTGGAGATGATACTTAAACCTACCCTATTGACCAAGCAAGGGCCCAAAATTCTATGTTCAATAAGGGATGACATCAAGGAAATAACAAGACTCTTGGAAGAGAAAGAAAAAATAAAATATCTATAAAATCAGCTAGTTTGTCGAAAGTCCTCCTTGACGACTCTCTCAAGGATGAATATTTACCTTTCGCCAAATCCAACCATCCATTATTTTATTCCACGTAATCTAATTTTTTTGAATCTTCTGTTGATAAGAGTTGTCTTTATGAGGATTTGGTCGATCACATCTCCCTTGGACACCACCGGAACCTTTCCAAGAAACCTAAAGTCCATTTCTGACCAATAACTTGACCTATGACACAAACACTCTAGGTCAACATGATCTGAATTTGAAAACTATGATCCATGAGGATTCCATGATTACATTTTTGGAAAATTTTGAGGATAAGCATGGGGGGATTATTGAGAAACTTGTAATTGATAGATAAGCAACCGATTGTAATACAACCTCTCAAACTCAAACGACAAAGTCATACTATGATGAGTTATATTTCAGTATTATTGAGGAAGAATTTCTTGGACACCTTATTGATTCCTCAAAATTTCCAATTGATTAACTCTGGTGATATCCCTAATTTTTATCATTCACAATTGGAGCATGTTATTATCGAAATCCCCATCAATTTAAAAGTTGAATATATTGACTCAAATGAAGCTGTGACGTCTGAATATTGGGACTTCGAAGGGCATGTTTTAAACATTGATTTTAAGGATCATCTTCAATTTAGATTAAATTTTGAAAAAAAAAAGCGAAATAATTTCAAGATTCTTGGCTCAAATAATTCATAATGAACTTTACAAATCAAGTAATGAACTGCTTGAACATGAGATAATTGATGAGTTTGTAGGCCAACTTAGGAATGATTTAAATTTGGGAAGAAAGGAAATGACTGAATATGATTTTGTTGTTGCATTAAATTTTAAATGCTGATATGATAATGATTCTAGACTTGATGAAATTTTCTAGAATGTATAGAAAAGAGAGATTGATAGAGAAATTGATTATACCCTCTTCCAAACAACCTTTAATCAGGTATCAGAAGTATTCCTCGATGAATCTTTTGAGGATGAGAAAACATTGTCTACCTCCATTTCCTTCACAACATGGAAGAAGAGCTACATCACTCAGTGTATGATTCTCAATACACATTCTCTATCATCGAATTGGTTTCAGATCATGATGACCTCATGTCCCGTGATCCTTTCTGGATCAAAATCAAGTAATACCTCCATGCACTTGAGGACGATCGACTTACCAATCCAAAGGGTCCACCTTGGTTGGACCTATCGTAAGTGGTCACGTCATCATTGGTAGTTAATATAGAGGAAGATCGTATTGATTACATGCATACTTCCTATGAGTCTTCCTTCCCTCCTGTACTCCAAATAATTGAATATATTGATGTTGAATCCCAATGGTTTGACCTAAGTTTTGATTTGAAATATACAAATAATACCAACCTATATAATTATAGTGATATCAAGGAGGGAGATGATTATGAATCACAATTGGTATTTGAGGATTTTATACTTAACCTTCCAACTCTATTGGTCAACTCTCCACAATCCCATTATATCATCTCCAACCACTGGCCCCACCGTAGTTTTTTAAACACGAATGTTGGTCATACTCGAGACATGGGTTATTCCTAACCTTAAAGTCCGCATGGGGCATTAAAACTAACACGTCATGGGACAAACACCACAATTATCTTTCAGGTATTTTCTCAAGCTTGCATTTTTCTACTTCATTTCTAATAATTATAGTTCAACATAACTATGGTGAAAATACGACAAAAAAGGCAAAATCAATTAGAAAATAATGAAGAAAAGGGCATCTTTTGATCACTTGCATCTTACATTCTCTCCACTCGTGTTATCCTACATTCTAGGTTTCCACGATTTTATCACCATGTGGTCATGGCTCATGCTAAGCATGGGGTGTGCATCGTATTTCATGCATGTCATTTTTTATCACCTTTTCAAAAAAAATCATTTAATTTCATGCATTTAATTTCATTTTACATAACTTTTTTAAAAAATCCAAAAATATTTTTATATAAAAATTCCAAAAAAAATCAAAAAATCTTTGCATCGATTATTTTGAAAAAATACCAAAACCATTTTTATATACCAAAAATCTCATAAAAAATTGCAAAAAATCTCAAAAAAATATAAAAATTAACATTTTTCCAAAAATCCCCTAACTCTTTAGGATTTGAAGTCTAAGTTCCATAGGTTTTGTACTTATCCAGGAAGACTTTAATCCCCTTAATTTCATATGACTTCATTAATTTAAGTATTTAGGTTCTTTAGGTCTATTCTAGACTTAATTCCTTGAGTTCTGCTAATTTTATGTGGTGATCAAAATATTTGTCGAAATCATCTTGACATTTATAACACTCTTTTACTCTTGCTTGATTTTTTAACAAACTGCACTTTACACCTTAGTTCAAGTTAGTTTGATTGTACAAGGGAATGTTTCAACCTCTAGTAAGGGAAGGGATTGACTATGAATCTTGGGTTAATCAAAATTCAATTATCTAAGTTCAGGAACCACTTTATCTCTATAGTTAGAGTCTGTCGGCAACCTTACCTTGTTCTGTTGATGATTGCTCTGGAATCACCCGTTTAATTTAATCTTTTATTGGTTGTTGTAGTCGGGCAATATAAGAACCGTAAAAAATGACCCCATCAAGAAATTAATGGGGAAGATTAATCATCAATGCGATCAAATTATTTATTTTACTTAGGTAAGTCCCAAGGTCAAACACAGGGAGGTAATATGAAAGAATTTAAGTTCTCAGAACAAGAAGTGAATGTTTTTGGTGGTTTTTATTTTTTCAGATTGATTTATTGGGTTTTTATAAGAGATGTAATTTGTTGTTAAAGAAATATGATGTGTTAACTTTCAAAATATTTTTAAAGCAAATAAAATAATGTTATACGATGTTGTAAGAGAAATTAAAGAAATGAAATATATTACTGATTTTGAAATGATGAATAAATGAATAAAAAATATGCATGTGCAGTATGCCAAGCCAAGCTAAGCAATGAATTCAAAAACCTCGTAATGACAGAGATCCATGTTTAATTATTATTTGAATTAATTCTCGAATCAAACACCTCAGTGAAAACTAGGAGAGTCTAAAAATTATTCTCACTGAGAAGCGAAGATAAAAAGTGCTGCTGAGGCGACCGCTCACAAAACCCAAAGTAATTCAACAATTACCCCACAATAGATATATAAATAAAAGAAAAAATAAATGTGGAGTTAAAATTTATTATAACTCTACAAATGTATGTATAGGTGTAAATATGTGTAGAGTGTCGAACACAGGGAGCAAACTAGATAGATCGGGCAAAAATGCACAAAACTTATGTTTTTCTTGTCTAAATGTTTTGTGTGGGATTTTTATTTTACATTTTTATGGATTTTAATTTTATATTTTTAAATTGTTTTTAGATTTATAAATCTTTTATTTTTCTTTTTATATTTTTTGATTTTTAATATCATTTTCTTTTTAAGTATAGTATATAAGGGTACTTATAACTATATATACAAGGCAAGGAATTTAATTATAAATACTACTATAAATACTCGAAATCTAAAAAATAAAATATGTGTTTTAAATAATTTTTTTACCCTTTTTGTGATTTTTGTATAATTTTGCTAATTTTTATATATTTTTCAAGGTAAAAATATCCCAAAAGATGGATTAAATAAATAGACCGAATTGATTAGAAGATAAAAAATAGCAAAATATGTCAGAATTTCTTAAAATAAATTTTAAAAAGTAGATAATATATAAAGAAAAATCGGAGATAAAATTATATGGTTTAGTGATTTTTTAGATTTTTATTTTTTTTATAAAGATTTTCAAGCTTCTTAATTTTAGTTCTTTTCTTTTTCTATTTTTAGGGGATTTTTGGTCTAGAGAAAGAAAATAATAAAGTAAATAAAATATATTTTTTAGATAATTTTTCAAAACATTTTTATATTTTTTTGTATTTTCTTAGTCAAATAGGGCAAAAAATGCTATTTTTTATAAAACAAAAATGGCTAAAATGTTATTCTAAAATCATATTGTGAATCTACAAGAAAGAGGGCACTTTACCCTATTTTTTGAGATTTTTTGGACATGTATGTTATTTTTAACAAGTAGAAAAGATGCACAAAAAATAATGAACTGGTAGGGGCATAATTACAATTAAAATTAAAGGCATGGAATATAATGCAAAATATCCAAAAGTATTTAACTAATATTTAATGTTTCTATATTAAAATAGATTATAAATACCCGCAAGGGTACCTCTGCAAAATTACCACCTCACTTGGGACTGCATGTGAGGTGACGTGGACTAGACTAAAATGTAATATGGATAAAAGGTAGGGCCTTACATGCAAATTTTACAAAAATATTAAACGACAGATGAAAGTTTATATACTAAATATTAAAATACCAAAACGAATGGGAAAATAATGCAAAATACCCAAAATGTGCGCGCTATCGGATGGTCGGATGTGATTCACTTATAGACGTGGTGCACTCTCCTCGCACGATGCTGCTTCACCAATGAGTGGAGGAGATCATATCTAGGGCTTTAACAAACTGTCACGTCACATTCAAAATGGACGATGTATATTAGAACTTGGCTATGTGTGCATCCAACAGCTCTTAGGGTGTCTAGATGAACTCAGAAGAACACAGCCCTAGAGCGCCTTCGATCTACAAAATCTCGTTGCTCTTCCCTCCTTCTTTATTGTTAATGAGCTCGTTGCGTTCCTGGAATGCTTCCGCATCAAATGAAAGCTTCAAGGAGGTCTGGGGACCATTGATGGATCCATGGAGCGTCGAGGCACCTGGAGGCTATTCTTTAGACCAAAACAGCTCAAATGAGGTTGGAACACTCAGGTACGTGCAGGGCTAGCACAAGCATAGAAAAAGGAAGATTCCTGAGGTGTTTTTGTGATGGAATGGAGCGAAGTGTGTCGTGGAGGAACTCTTAGACATAAGGCAGAGGAGGGACAGTGGATCTCTTGATCCAGAGAGTATCAGGGTGAATGGGCTGGCTCTGGACGTGGTGAAGTCATTGGGAAATGGAAGGAGGGCGATAAGTGAGTCAGACAACTAGCAAGGCACGATGGAGGGTTTGTCGGAGCAGAGCTCCCACGAACTACGAAATGGGTCTTTTACACTAATGCAGGTAATTAAAATAAATTCTAAAGACAGTAATTGAAAGCTACAACCAAATGCTACTAAAAAAACAAAGAAAATATACCACGATTGGTTGGATCCAAGAGATGGAGACCTCACGACGATTCTCCACCGGAGATGGTGGAATCACCTTCTGCACCTCTTCCTTGATCTGATTCAAAGATGGGGGAACCTCCTGTCACAAGGCTCGAGCCTTTGGACGCAAGAAGGCGAGAGAAATCATAGCAAATGGGATTCAATAATCAAATGATGGTGGAGCTCGATATATGTAAAGGGGTAGCTTGATAGAGATGTACAGCTCGGTGCATCAATGCAGTCCTCGAGGAAATGATCCAGTGTGATAGAGCTAAGATCGAGGAGAAAAAGTGGAGAAAGAATCCCTCGAAAAGGATGGAAGGTGTGAGTTATAAAAATCAGAGAAAGAGAGGTTCAAAAGAAGTCTGACAGGGCTTCTCGTCTGGGGATAAGAGTTGACTGGGGTCAACACTTAACTCCCCCTGGTTGGTCTACATGGACCAACAAGAAAAAGGCAGCCGAAACAATATTTATAAATTCATTAATAAATAGTAAATGAATTATCTAAATCAAAGTTATGAAATGAAAATATTTATTATTTTATTTAGTATTTTAATATGAATTTTATTTAATTTATGGGCTTATTTATTACAAGTTAATTTTTACATTTTGATTTATAGGTATATCCATATGTGTTTTGTATATTTTATTTTTATTTTATATGTTTGATCTTATATTTATTTTCTTAATTTATATTTTATAACTTATTTTTTATACATATAAATATATTTTTGTTATATTTTTCTAATGTAATATGTATACTTAAATAAATAAAGGTATATAATATATAGTTATAAGTATAGATATTTCATCTATGTATTTTTATACATTATCTTATTTTTATGCTTTATTTATGTTTTTATTCTTTTCTAAATATGTATGTATAGTATAAATAATATTTACAAAATTATAAAATATAAAATTATAAAACTAATAAATAATAAATGAATTTTTTATTCATGTATACTATACAATAGGTGTCCAAAATCTAACTTTTGTATCTTAACTCCAAATTAAGTCAAACGGACTTCACTAAATTGCTTATTGAAAGTTATACATAATTAAATATGTTTTGATACATTTTGAATTTTTATTAAGAAGATATGGGTCTAGGAAGTTTGGGTTTTGATTTTTTATTTTGTGTATAAAAAGTATATTGTATATTATTTTATATAAAATCAATTTTTATTTTTATTTTTATTTTGTCTACAACTTTCATGTACAACATTTATTGATTTGAGTTATACGTAGTTAAAACTAAAAAGGTTCCCAAAAATGCAATATTGATGAATAAAAGAATGGAATTCTTTTATTTATTGGCCCTATCTCCCCTACTTTATTCCTTGTTGACCCAGTCATCAAGATGCAGGGTTTAGGGTCATAAAATAACTTTAACATTTTATTCTTTTTCTTTTATTTTCTTTGTTCTATAATTTTGACATTAAATTATATTTTATATAAAACAAATGGAATACATAATGAATGTTAATTGTAAAAATTTTTGCTATTTACATGCATTAGCTAGTGTTTTTAAGGCCAAAATGACAGAACAAAAGTAAAGAAATGGAGATTCATCACCTAATTAACTATTTAGCAATAAAAGAATCACTGAATTAAAATATAAGTGATCAATGTAAGAAATAACTCCTTAATTTAATTGATGTCTAAAAAATCTAAAAATTAAAATCTTAATGTCCTAGATGAAAGAGGATCACTCAAGCTTTAAATTGACACCAAGTTTGTAGAAATATGGTAAGTAATGCACAAGATATAATAAATTGAAGTTCAAGGGTCTAATTGTAATAAAAATAAGTAAAGTCATTGCAAGTTTACCCTTCGAAGGGGATTGTATGCAAATCTCCAAAGTTGTAGGCTCCTTAGCATAAATTACCCACATGGGTATTTTTGTATTATCTAGAATTTCGAAGGGCTTCACTACAATCTACCATGTCTGCACGTGAGAGAGCATGTGAGGAGCCAAGTTTTAGTGGGCGCCTCATTCCCCACCCTCCACGTGGAGTTCTTCAGCAACTTTGCATCCTCCAAAGCTCTTCGCTTGGGATGGACAACTCGGGTTCAATATGAGTCATTAATCCAATGGCTAAACTTTGGGCGAGAATTGACAGCGTAGATGGTGCATGTTCTTGATGATTGACGGTCCATGTAGCTTCAACCCGGGATGCCTCTTCTTCTTCGTTGAAACCTAGATGTTTGGCCCCTTCGATGGTGATGAAGGAGCTACTCCTCCAATGGTGTTTGGTCGGTGCATGGACGATGGGCATCGAGGAAGAAAATCCTTACTCCACTGATGGTACCTTCAAAGGAAGAGTAGGCTCAGGCTCGAGACCTAGACAAGGCATGAAATGAATAGAGAGAAGAAAGGGGAGAAGGGGGGACGATGCTCCTGTGATAGTGAAGGAAGGTAAACGTGGCGTGATCGGAGAATGTGCGGATGAGTGAAATCAAGGATATGAAGGTTCTTGAAAAGGAGAAGGGGGGGAGAAGATGGTGGCGATGCGTGATGTCGAAGTTGATGGCAGAGGAAGGAATTGGGTTGGGTTGGAGAACAAAGAGGAAGCGAAGATGGGGGAAAGGAAGAAGATATATATATATACACATACCAAGACCGTGCCACCTAGGATTGGAGGAGGAAGATCCTTGACTCCTGTTTCTACTTCCAAAAGGACGGTGGAGGATCCTTCGAATCCCTTGCTTCTCTTGTTGATTTGAGGTTAGCACATGTAGGGGGGTCTCTGTGGATCACATTGGCTCAGAAGTCTTTGCCGAGGGTAATCATCATTGTCACCGATGTTGTCCTTGACTCTCTCTTTATGTAAGATAGAACAATGGCGAATTGATCGTGAGTAGTGATGGGGAATGCTTATATGGAAGAGGAAGGAGGGAGGAGTGATGGGACATGATGATGGTGATTCTATTTGGGTAGAAGGGACTATGATTAAGGATCTTGTTATAGTTTGGGGATAATAAATGTTGGAGGGTATTATTGGAAGTTATGGACGAATGGTGGGAGGAATTGTTGGGGTTTTTTTTGGGTCTCTCCAAGGAAGAAGAAGAGGATAATCTATGGAGATGAAGTTGGGTTCGCTGGAGATAAGGGACAAGGAGATTGGTTTCAATGGTTGGAGAAGATAATGGGGATGTTTGATTAGTTTCCATGTCATTAGTAGGGGACAATCGAGCCAGTAATCTAATGTTTAGGGACAAACTCCAGGTCATTGGTCGGAGAAGAGGATGGAAGATATAAGATAAGGGGATTCGTCGGGGAAGACAGGAGGTTGCAGAAGAGGTGAGGCGACAATGCTGCAAATGGTCGGTCTCGGGCATTGGGTTGTGATAAGGAAGGTGATGCCCAGAGGTTGCGGGTGAAAGCTCAATGGAGAGGAGAGATGCAAGGAGTCGACAATCTGGAGATCGACAGGAGGAAGATGGTCACGTGCTTTGGGCATGATGGGGACTGGGCTAGAAGCTTCACATGCGGTATGCATGAGGGGGAGACGAGGGGGCAGACCTTGATCATTGGGTCAAAGTTGATATAATGATCCAAATTTGATGCGTTAGAATACAAGATGCATTGACTGGGGAAAGTGCTTGGTTGACCAGGAGCCAGGTGGCTCCAATCAAGGTATGACAGTGTGTGGTGAAGTGTTGAGCATGGACTTTGACCAGTGCCATAAATATAGAAATTGGTTTAAAAATGACAGATGAACACGAATGAAAAAATATCCAAAAATAAAAATGTTCATCTAATGTCATCTACAGTACACATGAAGGACTCAGATGTAAATGAAATGATCTATGCAAGATGTATTCATTTTGGTGATATCGTATGTGTATAAAATATCAATTTTTGTAGTTTTGCAATTTTTATCTAATTATTTTGTGAATGAATATGCATGAAAAATTCAAATATAATGTGAAATAATGTGATGGACTCAAATGTCATTTTTTTGAATTTTTTGAATTAAAAATAACTAGAAACTGTGTGGCATATTCAGATGAGTTAGTCGATGTGTTTAAGTCAGAATTGGTCTTTTTCATCATTTTTTATTTTTTAAATGTTTTATTTTTATGTATTTAGTTAAAACAATGAATAAAATAAATAAATAAAAAAGAAAATAATCAAAATGAGTGGATATGCACATGAAATGTCAGGTCAAAATAAATAAATGTACATTGCGGTGTTAAGTCCCAAAACCCGTATTTCACAAATGAACTCTGATTCTTTAGAATTTGGTCTTGATTTGTAGATATTTGAATGTACATTAATAAGTGAGTAGAGTACATTTGGACATTGTATGAGAGATATCAATGTTTGCGATTTTTATCCTAAAATTAGGGCTTGGGTTTATTTAAAATGTGTACATGTTAGTATTTTAGGATTTTTTATTGATTAAGGTTAGAGATATGTGCACAATAAAGTCAGTTTCATGCCAATTAGAGTTAGAATGAATTAAATGAAAATATTTGAAAATAGGTGAATTTTGTAGATGATTATGAATGTAGACATGAATGTTAATTTATGCAAAATATTTACAAGTGCATTAAAGTTTATTTTATGATATTAACAAGTGAATGAACCTAATTTCTCATAATGACGCTCTATTTTCATCTAATTAAAGTGATGAATCACATATTCATCAATAGTGTATCGAAAAGTTGTATTTTATACGTGTACACTCTTGATACTAGATGCCACAAAAAACCTATCAAAAAGAAGGTACAATAAGGGATGCATGTTCCAAAAATGCAAATGTAAAGCAAAGATCTACCAAAGAAAAATCTACTCAAATAACCCCCCTCTACCAAATAAGTCAAGTAGCAGACCAATGTTGCAATTAGTTTAAAAGAGACCAAAGAGGCATGGGGTTATGCTCTGCAAAAGAAAAAATGAGAGCAACAGACCGAAACATTCTATGGAAAACCCCAGAAAATACAAGCTCTCTACAAATTGCACCTATATTTTTTGGCTAATAGATTCATGTGAAATGAGAATAAGCCAAGACTTAGAGAAAATAGGTGCTTCATATTGTGTGAATCTCATGGTATCTTGCTTAAGGTTGTACAGTATACTTGTCAAGCAAATTGGGAAGAGCTAAAGACTTCACATGCAATTCTCGACTCAAGGTTAAAGAGAATATATGTCATGGCTCACATATCATGAAATTTTGGTGAAATATCGCCAAAATTTCAATTTTTATGGGCTCAATAGATCGAAACATGTATATATATATATATGTCAATTTCCAAGATTTCACTCGAAATCTCATGAGATATGATGAGATTTAGAGCAAATTAGAGATACCACCCAAAATAGCGAATCTTGAATAAGAAAATCTCCAGTTTGGCGAGATGGATCAAAATATCTGTCGAACCCCCCCCCCCCCCCCATTTCAACCCGCTTTCTATTGCTTGGTGCTAGGACTTCCTCCACGATTCTCCAAGCTCATATTTCACCTATTTCTTCAAGGTAAGAAAAAACTAATCAAATCTTCACTAATTTCTTCAAATGTTAAGGGTTTTTTTCCTAAGATGTTGATCTCGCTTAAGGTGATTTTTTAAAAAGATTTTTAATATTTACCATTATTTTTAGAGATCAAAATTAGGGTGTTTATATTTTAATGTATAATAATGATGAGTTATGAATGCATTGACTCTAATCTCGTGCATAACATGTAGTAAAGCATACTTTGAAAACAATTTGTGAGATCTATGGAAGAGAAAATTGGACCCTTTGTATTTTAATGGCGAATCATGATGAGTTCTTCAAGGATAAACTTGGATCTTAAGTTTTGGACGTAGAAAACATCGTTCAGTTTTTTTGGTAAATGAAATTTAAAATTGAGTAATTCTGAAAATCAAACCTTAGATCTTTGCATCATTTTACATGTTTTGAGTCTCTTAAGTGGTTTTTATAGAAAATGGTCCCCTAATTACTAGATCTAAGACCCCTAATGTATATATCTAAGGTATTTTTTCTGAAAATCGAAATGCAAGAGTGTACATTCAATTTTAAACACTAAGTATTTACGAGTTTGTGAGGATTAAGTGTTATAAAAATTAAAAATATATTAAATCTGAAAGTTAAAACATAAAATAATTAGCAAATTCTTAATTATTCGCATTATATGGCTCGTGAATGATTGTTCTGCAATTTCCTTGTAGGTTTCAGCAATCATCATCATGGCGCATTCTAGATCAAGATCTGACAATTTGAGAATAGAGGGGGGATTTCAATGGGGACATTGGTTGGAGGCATGCCTCCACTCCTGATGGCAACAAATCCAAACCACAATGTAATTTCTGTGGGAAGAAGTTGGGAGGAGGGGGAATCACGATGATGAAGCAACATCTTGTTGGCAATAACAAGAATGTCGCCAAGTGCATGCGATGTCCCAAAGATGTAAGGGATAAGGTGAAGGCCAACTTGGATGGGAAGAAGGATACAGATACATAGAGTGGTAAGGAGAGATTAGCTATTCAAAGAGTTCATGTTTGAGAAAGAATTCAACGTCTTCTCAAATTCAGATGATGATGACTTTTCCTACCTCGTTAACATTTAGACTACAACGGAGAGGAGGACATATAGGAGGGTAACAAAAGAATCAAACAAGAGCGAGTTCGAGAGGAGAGAACTCGGTGGTGCACGATGTGGTTTCTATGGTGCAGGTGGGAGTGGAGTGGTTCCGAAAGTGCACCAATACCACCACACATCAACAAAATACAAGGGGAATGGAATTAAGCCCTTCTTGACGAGGAGTGGATCCATGCAATACTAGCCAAGTAAGGATCTGAGGCAGAAGATGGTGAAGGGCATGTTCATCAATGCATTGGAGAGAGTGAGAAATGCCATCAATAAGATCTTCTTTGGGGAGAGCATTCCTACCAACATTGCTAGAGGGTCATTTCTGTAGCAAGTCATTTATGAGATCACTGCAGCAGGAATGGGCGTGAAGACACCCAAATCCTACGAGATAATGAATAAATATCTCAAGATAGAGAAGGAGGATATGAATGAGTACATCGTTGAGCTAAGGAGGAGAAGGCCATAGTCTGAGGTGATGTTGATGTGAGATGGGTGGATGAGCTATACGAGGAAGCAGATCATACACTTCCTCGTTTACTGTGATGGAAAGATAATTTTTTAAAATATGTTGATGCATCTGAACATGCGAAGGACCACAAATACATGTTGAAGTTGATGAAGGACATCATCAAATATGTTGGGAAAAAGTTCATTGTATATATTTTCACGGATAATCGCAGCAACTTTGAGAAAGTGGGAGAAAATAATGAAGTCTAGCAACTACGACAGTTTTTGGACACCGTGTGTTGCATATTGTATTGGTTTAATTCGAAAGGACTTCAACAAGAGGATGCTCGTCTCAAGGATTATGGAACAAGCACGGATGATCATCACGTTCAATTATTACCATTCCAAAGTGTTGGCTTTGATGAGGCTGATGTGCAATGGTGAGCTGGTGAGTCCTGACATCACGCGCTTTGCAACCAATTTTATAGTGTTGGAAAGTTGTAAACAACAAAAGCCAAGATTGAAGTGAAGGATATGGTAATATTGTTAAGTGCATCACGGAAGCATGGAGATCGCATCATATGCGATCGGGAGCGAATAGTCGTACAATTTACTCGGGGCAGCAAAATTTAAAAATGTTAAACGATGGAACAATATGATCCCAGAACACTTCTCGGATCATTTCATCTAAACCACAAACAAATATTAGGTTACCTCTTGAAGCACGGTTGCGGTGTGTAATCCTCGTAATCCATGTTGATGATCCCAGTGGAAAATCTCCTGATCTTGTCTCCCGAGATCTGACGTCTTCTTCACGAGCAAGCACCAAAGAAGATGGAGATCCACGAGTGATGAATATGCATTTCATCATCTTTATTCATCTATCTTAGCTTAAAATCCCTTATAAAATACCTGTATACATATTAATAAATCTGTATTCTTACTAACTTGTATCTGTGTGTAAAGATTATAAATATATTACTATTTCAACCTAAAATAAATAAATAGATAAAGGAAAAATGAATAAAATAAAAATACTTTATATATGTAATGGATACAGGCTGACCCGAACCCCGAAAGATGGTCAAGACTTGAGCTGATCGACCAGGATTAAAATAGGGAGATAGGGTCTTTAATTAGATAGTCCAAGAAAATACTTTATAAATACTCTTCATTTCGTTATTTATTTTGTTTATATTTGTATAAAACATACATTATTTTATTTATCCATAAATTGACCTCAAATTAAATATCTTTCAAAACAAAAGTTATAAATAAAATGTTGACTAAAGAATAAAAGTAATTGCAAAATAAAATCGTGTATAAAATAAAAGTAACTACACTCAGATAAAGTCGTAAAGCATAATTGAAAGAGAGACTCTGACTCCATATGAATTCAAATTTAATCAGTCTAACTTCCAACGTATTCTAAATTAAATTATCTTTAAAATGGCAGTAGTTTCAAAATTTTTGGAGTTATGGTTTGAAAGACAGTTTTTTGGGGTGGTTTTTGTAATTTTACCATTTATTTATTGTATATATTTATCCCTGATTATTTTTTATACATATTTTATTTTTAAATATTTGTAAATATTTTTAATTACTTAAGGTAAAAATAAAAATAAAAAAATTCAAAACATAAAATCACATAATTTCCTTATTTAACTATGTGTATAATGTACCACATGAATATATTATATGTATATAATTTATTTCCTTATATAATCATCACAAAAAATAAATAATTAACATTTTTTATTTAATTTAGTAAAGTGACAAAAAATTAATTAGTCAATTAAGGAAACAATTTTATTTAATTGCACCACTGAATCCCTTCCTTGTCTCTCCATTCAAAATTTTGAAATTCAAATTCATATTTTTTCTAGTTGAGTGGTTGCTCCTCCCTCATTCTCACTTAGTCAATCTTTTGGTGAGAGGAATCTATTCTTTGAGAGCATTCTTGTTGTAGAGAGGCGTCCAGCTTCCGAGCCGTCCAATGACAGCGATTCGATCCACGTCGAGGCCATCACGGCTTCCATCCGCTCTGATGGTGAGATCCATTTTTATTTCTTGTTTTTTATCTAGGTTGATCATAGTTTATTTTTTATGTTTTTTAATTTCGTTGTCATTTTTCAATTTTAGATCGTAGTTTTTTATCGTAGTTCATTGTTCTAATCGCCAGATCCGATCTGATTTTTCATCTCATTTTCTCGACATATCCACGTTCACATTCTACCTCACACAAACACTCACCATCGGCCATACAAGGTGGCCGGAGATCTGGATCCATCCATCCACCTCACCGAATCCGTTTTTCCATTCACATTTTCTTTCCAATAATTTTTATCTAAACCATCGTGCTCGAGTAAGATATTTTTTCTATGTTGTATTCTATTTGCGGGTAAAAAAATTTTGTAGCTATTATTTACAAAAAAAAGTTGATTGGGACCGTCCGCAGCTTCTCCAACCGCAAGCGGTGCCCGTTGTCCATCGTCCGCCAATTCCTGTCTTATCAACACTGGTGAGCCCCTGTCCAGCAGCACCACTGATCAACGCTAGCCTCCGTCCGCACACACGACCATCATGACTTCACCTGCCCTAGTCGTTGCCATCTCTAGAGGAGTCCCCTCTCTGTAGTTCCACCGTCAACCGTGCACACCATACACGCGAGAACCTCCTGGAGCAAATCGTTGTCGACCGCACATCTTCTGCCTCAAACCTTCGGAGTTTCCTCGATAAAATAAATCGTGAGGAAAATAATAGCGAAACTGAAATAATATAATCAAACTGCAAGCGATGGAGAATCGGTAGACACCACGTGTCTTAGGTGAGTGAATGTGTGACGAATCATAGGGTTCACCGACGTGCATAACCGCCCGCACCTAAGTAGGGTATTACACGGATTTCTCCATCAAAATAACTATAAAAAAGGGAAAAAGAAAGAATAATAAGCATTGGAGAATCACTAGACACCACGCGTCTTAGGTGAGTGAATGTGTGATGAATTACAGGGTTCACTGACGTGCATAGCCTTCCTCAACTAAGTAGGATGCTACATAGATTTCTCCTCGAACCACAACAGGAAACGAATAGGAAAGAAAGACGAATCAAGAACAAAATTTGGAAGAAAAGAGGATGAATTGAAAGTCTAGATTACGAAGTAAACTAAGAGAGGATCATACATTCGTCCTCCTCGTTCTCCTAGCAGAGCTTCGCTAGGGTTCTTTCCCCGCCTCCCACTCCTCCTCCTGACCTCTCAACCCTAGCCCTTGGGTGGTGGTGGTAGTGGAAATCGTAGAGAATGAATGGGTGGAGGGTATTTATAGGCTCTAGAAAATCGCTAACCATGGTTAGTAAACATGGTTTAGCCCTTAACCGCGATTAGCAGCCCGTGGTTTTGGCCCTTGATTTTGGCCAAAACTTATTCGAAACTTAGGGCTCAAGTTATAACATTCTAGAGTATTCTAGATTCACTAATGACGCTTAATTAAAACTAATTGTGATTAATTTTCACTAATCGTTATTTAACTTTCACGTCTTATGCTTATCTTTTGCTAACTATTGATTAATGTTTGCTAATGATCATTAGCGGTTTTCAATCTGTCATTAGTTTCTTTAATCATTCTTAATTAGTCTTAATGACAGTCATTATAGGTTAATGACGTCTTAACCCTCCTTGCTTCTCTTTCTTCCGACAATCATAACAAATCGAAACGAAGTCTGATTCACATGAAACAAATTCCGTTGGTTTTCTCTTGACGAGTCGGATCTTATGTTATAGGTTCCGAGAGATGCCAAGTTCATGGCTTTACAGGTGATATGGGTAAGGAGAAAAGCCACAAAATCCGATGAATACGATGAAGCTCAAGATCCAATATCACGACTTGAATGCTAATGGGGAAATGTATACGGACAAGGGAGATAGAAGGACTCAATGAGGAAAATACACACACACGGGATTGAAGACACAAAGAATGGATGAAACACAAATGGACTAAAAAGCACAATAAGTACACAAAGCAAACCATGGGTTCACCTGCTTAACACAATGAAGATCGAGATGTGGTCTTTTTTCTCTTCAATTTTTAGAGTTAGGTGATCATAAAAAATTGTACACACCAAAGACAGGCTTGGGATTTAGGCCCTAATCCTTAACGTGTATGTGAGAATAAAATTCACAAATAATGAGGGGGTTACTCTCCCCAAGACAAGGAATCCATTATGTTTAATTTTAGAGATCAAGTAGAGTTAGAAGTCCCGATTTTATCTCGGTCATCACTTTTTTTTGGTTATTTTTCAATGCACGTGCCTAATAGTTTTCCAATTCTCTTTAACATCCAAGGTGAGCAAAATCAGAGGGAGAAGATCGGAAAAGCTATGCAAGTCGGAAATCGATGACGCATGCAAAGTAAGAAGACTTACAGTGCTTCCCAGCTCTCTCCATGCGGGATGCATAACAGAATTGAAACCTAGCTATATGAGATGCAATCCGATGAAATCACCCTAGAGTACTAACTGCTATTATTGTGAAGTATCATATGTTAATTATTCAGAGACTAACCCTAAAGTCCGATCTTGGAGACATCTCGGCACCCGCCACAATGGGTCCTATTAGCACTGTATGATGTCTCTCACAACGTGCGAGTTCAAATCTAAATAACCAATAATTATTATTTGACTAAGTCCAAAATTACATCTATCGGTAAATGCAAATATATTAGGGCTTTGGACCTTAATCTATCGAGCAAACAATTTCTAAACTAGGACTCATTCACACAAAATAAATAAAACAAAATCGTAAAACAAATAAAAATAAGGTGAGAAAAATGCGAGAAAACTAGCGAGGCCCCCAAGGGAACAATCCATCTGGCAATGGCTCTCGCGAAGTCAAAGTACCTGTGAGAGTCCAAGTTATTACATATATAAGCACTCTCTCACATAAATTTATAGAATTTTTTAATAAAAATGCGTAATGAACTGAAGCTCAAAAGCTATCTCAAAAATTCCTCTAAGTCTAGATTGGTTGCTCTCTCCTACCAGCTCAGTCAGAAGCCTAGCTTGCTCGGGTGCATAGGTCCTCCTAAGAGGTCCTCCATCGAGCAGTGGTCCATCGCAACAAATTCAAACATGAAGGAGTGTCAGACAGTTCACAATTAATATCAAATAATTAAAGAAAAATAAATAATAAATAACATAAATAAATGTCATAAATAAATGAATGAATAAGAGATATAGAACAAACCAACTAAGCACCGTTACTCCCTGGCAACGACGCTATTTTATAAAGAGGGTAGTCTGAGGGTCTAATAATCGAACTCAATTAGCATCACTGATGTGACCGCTCAAGAAATCCATACTTTAATCAACAGATAACCCACAATAATTACTTAAGAAGTTAAGATAAAAAATGGTAGAAGGAGGCAAAATACAATGCTAAAAAATCGTCTTTTATCTCTTGTCCTTGTTATTGTTTTTGTGGGTTTTTTTATTTTTTTTATTTATATTTGATATTTTAATTTTGGATTCATATTTTCGTATTTGATTTTTAATTTTCTTGTTTTTATAAATCTTTTTATATTTAATTACATAATATATATATATGTATATGTATGTATATATACATGTACAATATAAGATATAAATAAATAAATATATATCCTACAGATACATATTATCTATAAATATGTAAAAGTAGTTAAAATATAGTAAATACAATATTTTTATGCTTTTCATATTTTCTAAAGTTTTTGTAATTTTCCCGGAATTGTTACTAATTTTTAGGTATGTTTAAAGTCAAAAATATCCAAAATAAGGGATTTATAAAATATCAAAAATATATTTGGATATTAAAAATTGGCAAATACATCCCAAAATTACCCAAATCAAATTTAATTTATAAATATGCATATAATTAAAATTATAAAATAGAGAAATATATTTTTGGTTTTTTAGAGGATTTTTTAGATTTTTATAAATGATTTTGGAGTTTTTCGATTTTTAGGAATTTTGTTTCTCCATTTTTAGAAATTTTTAGTTTGTAAATAAATAGGATAAAATACACCATATATTTTTTTGGACTTTTTAAAGACATTTTGATATTTTTGATATTTTCTAAGTTAGGGAACAAAAAGACTCCATTGTATTTTTAATAAATGGATTAAATGGAAAAAATGCCAATTAAAAATAATGTCATGAAAGTAAATGGCATGAAGCATTCCACCCTATTTTTATGTATTATTAGGATGACATTATCTATATTTAATAAATAGATAAAATATACAAAAATCAATGTCATAATAGGGGCATAATCGCAAATAAAATAAAGGACTGAGGCCACGATGCAATTTGCCAAAAATATACAACGTTTATTTAATTTTTAAGAACTATTTTATAGTTACACAAATGCCAGGGCTATATGTACAGAATGACCATCACGTGGGACTACATGTGACTCTACTTAGGAAGGACTAAAATGTTAATATACTAAAGTCCAGGGACCTTCCAGTAATTTTTACAAAAATATACAACTTACATATAATTTTATTGGATTAAACGCTAATACAAAAATTCACAGGGGTATCCCTGTAATTTCGCCTCCTTACGTGGGACCACACGTGAGGTGACGTAGAATGAACCCAAATGCAATTTAACAAAATACATGGGTTATTTTGCAAAATTCCCAGTTCATTTTACACGTGACTTTTTATTTACAAGACCATATAATAAATACAAAAATGCAGGGCTAGAGTATGCAATTTACCCTGATATAAGGCACCGACGAACGAGGGGGATCGTCTTACTTATACACGTGGCGCTCACACAACGACCGGTGATGCTTCACTGATGGATGGAGGAGATAAGATCTCCAGGAGAGATCTGATGGCGCTGGGGGCTTTGCATCCAACGGGTGTGATCCAAACTGGGTCGTTGTTCTTGATCCAACGAGAGGGGAGGCACAATCGAAGAACATGGAAGAACCCTCACCTTGGCGAGGTTCTTCTGATGAAATCTCGTTCCTCCGTCGTCCGTCAAGGATCCAAAGTACCTTAGAAGCTTGCTGGCAAGGTCCTTTAATGGATGAAGGCATCAGAATGGGTGGAAGTACACCAGAGCACCACCACGAGGTTGGAGAAGATACGGTGCTCCAGATTCCTCCAACGAACTTCGAAATCACCTCCAGGCTCCTCTGAAGCTCGTGGACCTGCAAAACGAATTCTTGGGTTGAGGGCAAAATGCCTTGACCCCTTAGCATGCGAGATGGACGGCTTACGGAGTGGGGCGACGTGCCTCCGACGAGCAAAGGAGGTGGGGCACGGATCTCTGGATCCACAAGGGGTCCGGGTGGAATGGGCTACCTAGGGCGATAGTGAAGCATTGGGGAAGAAAATGAAGGTGGTTGGCACAGGGGAAAGATGGTGATACACGATGGAACATTCCCCGGAGCAGAGCTCCGACGAACTACGAATCTCGATTTTTACGCTAAACCACTATACTAATCACTGAGCTAATGACAGAATTAAAATGATTGAATAAAAATCTAACTAAAATAATTAAAATGCGCAGCTCAAACCTGGCCGAGGGCCAAGGAACATGATGTCGTAGGAGCTCCGTCGTGGGTGCATCTCCTCCTCCGCGAGCTGCTCCAACGTCTCAGTGGACCTCCCCCTGTTACGAGGATGCACACTAGGCCGAGAGTTAGGGGTTCAGGTATTCAGAAATTACCAAAGTTGAATAGAGGAGAAGATGGATTTATTTATAATACATAATGAACACCCTTATTGACTGGGTGGAATCAATGAATCGAGCGTATGCACAAGAAATCTAATGGGCAGGTGTGTATGTACAATGATCCATGATCATTTCTTCTGAAGAAAGCGATAGCGATTGATCTACAGATCGACCGGGAAAAATGGAGGAAATCGCGGGAAAGGATGGATTTGCGTCAAATCAGAGCTGGTGGGAGAGTTGACTGGCGGTCAACTTCTGATAAGACCCTATTGATCCATGTCAAGCCGGATGAAGACAAAACATGTAATTTTATTGAAGAATAATTATTTAAAAATAATAAATGACTTTATTATTTTTAAATTATACAATAAAATTTGTTTATTATTTTATTTAGTACCTGATGAATCCACGATTCATCGCCTTTATTCTTTTATTTTAGCTTCATTTCTTTAGTCAAACACCTGTAAATACCCACTAATTTCATAATTTTACCATTGTGCATGCATTTGTTAAATATGCATTTTTAACACTTTTTGTACTTAAATGCAAGAATAAAGAAGAAAAGAAAAAGAAAGAAAAATGAAGGATGTGTTTATGCAATAAATACAGACTGACCCGAACCCCAAGAGAAGGTCAAGACTTGACCTGATCGACCAGGAATAAAGTAGGGGGAGATAGGGTCTTCTGTCAAAATCAAAAAATAATTTGTACATAAATTCCTTGTATATATGTATAAAACTTGTATCATTTTATTTGTACATAATTTAACCTCAAATTAATTATTTTTGTAAACAAGAGTTGTAAATAAAAATGTGTTGTAAATAATAAAAATAATTGTCAACTAAAATAATATACATATTATAATTAATAATCCTCAGAAAAAGCCACAACTCTTCCCCTAACTACCCTCTCCTTTGCGAAAACCACCAGAACCGCTGGAAACCAGCATGGTGCTCTTGCATGATAGATGAAACTACCTCAAAACTCCTTGCAATCTCCGATGTATCTTCTTTAAATACTCCTTCACCAGCCATCTTTGTTGGTTGTCGTCCCTTGCGAGAGCTATCCATTAGCCATCTAACCTCTCCTATGACAGAGAAAGAGACCAAGATCGAGCGAAGATAGGGTGCGAGCTTCGGTGGGACCCTTGGTTTTTATACCAAGTTACAACTTAATATATGGTTGTTCGAGCTTAGTTATCTAGCCCAGAACTTCAAGCGAAGATCTCGAAGCTTCAAGCTTCAAACCTTGGCTCAAGATTCAACTTGAAGACATTAAACTTCAAATTTTGATTCCAGGTGAAATTCCGATCATGAGCTTTACTATTATTTTAAATAATAGTCACATATATTTTACTTCATTAAACCACTATCAGAATGCACCATTAAGTCCACCTTTGATCCATGATTCACGCGTAATCCTCCAGTTCCTCTTTTCGTTGCTACATCTCTGTGTTCACTCCATGCAATTGTCATCTTCTACATGAAGAGGACACCTCTTTAGGGCTGAATCCTCCACCTACGAATGGCCCTTCATTCTGTCCGCATTAACCTTCAAAATATCCGCAGATGTTTGTTCTTTCTCTTCTAACCTTCCATATGTCTAAAATGGCTTCAATGATTGGAGATTGAAATTGATCTTAGATTTCCATCTTCGTGATGATGACACTTCATCGACAGAAATATCTACGATGCATCCCCGTTTCCTTGGCAATTGATGACCTTCGTTGAACCTTCAAAAGGTTATACGATCTCCAAAAATCCACAAGGAGCAAGGAAGAGCATTGCTTCCTTTGCCAGAGAACCCAAGCATCGCCGTGGGTAGAGGCGTCGAAGAACAAGCAGGAAGCAGGTACCGTCGATCTCGCCAAATTGGGCAAGATCCAATGATCAAAATTTACCCACGTCGGCCGCTCGAAGCATCGTTTCAACCCTCAGGATCGTGTGCCAAGCATGTATCCGAGTCTAGCGTGAAGCATTAGAAGTTGACGTGTGGCCCTGGCTTGAGTCCATACCTGCATCGAGTCACGTGGGTGCACACGTGAATTGGAAAAATTATAGCGCTAGCCCTGAATTTTCAACAATTACAGATAAGTCCTTCTGCCTTTTATGTAATTTTCACACTAGCCCTTGCTAGTTTTCTTATTTACACTTTAGTCCCTTCATGTCCTGTTTTGTAATAAAACTTGGAAGTTTTCTTACATTTATGTCGTTGGATTCATTGTTGAGTAACTTTTTATCCTCAAACCCATTTAATGTGATTTTGGTCTCTGTTTTAAAGCTTGTTTGATAATCTATTGGCGAATTCTGTGATTAATTTGGAATTAAAAATCATGCATTAATTGTTCTTGGTTTTAATAAGTTTTGAAACTATTGATTTTATATATTTTCTAATCACTACCTTAATTAATCAATTCAGGATATCTTCACAATTAATCCAAGTTTTTTGTTTTGTGTGTTTAAGTGTGGATGTCCTATTCATGTTGTTTGTGCACTAATGTTTGCATTTAATTTAACTGCATAAAAATATGTTAAAAATCGATATAATTGTGTTCTGTGCATTATCTCAACATAATTGACCGAAGAATTGTTAGTTAAAATATTTGATTTCTAAATTTAATTAGTAAATTTCTCGCATCCTTCTATCCAAGCATGGACTTTCCAGGTTATATATTAAAGCCGTGAACCTCGTCACTGAGACACATTTCGATTCTGTATGATAAGCTAAGTGCCTATTCTACAAAAGATCAATTTTAATTCATGCATTTAGCACTTCATCAGATGACGCTATTGTCGAGGACGCATCATATTTTGTGATTTTTTAAGGAGAAAATAACTTCTAAGTTTTTGAGCTTAAGTATATATGAGCTTGTTTTCCTTTTTGTTGTTTTTGTGATGTCTTTTTAATTTACTTATCAATTTCTCAAGAAATTCCTAATAAATTTATTTTATTTTGTGGTAGGCCCATGGAGCTAATAACTTCTGAACGACCGCGGAGGCGAGAAGCTTGGAGCAACTTACTAGAGAGTCCACGAGACAATTGAATTAGTAGAGAAATTAATAGCTTAATAGAGATTTATTCCATTTCGTTGTAATTTATTTTGCCCATTTACAACGATTCTCGATTGAGATCTCACGCATGTAAACAAAGGCCTTTATAATTTATTTATTCTTGTGTGTGGTTGTATCAAGAGTGGTTCTCGACTTGAGTGACATTTTATATTCAAGCATTACACCAAATAGAAAGATCGTAGGTCATTTATTTGCTTGAACTATTTCGTAATTTAGGACATACTACACAAATCTTATAAGATTCACAATTGTAAAAATCTTAGGAGATTCATAAACACACATAGCATACATTCTAATTAGTTAAATAAATTAATTTCTTCATCCCTAATGGAACTACTGCTTAGGCGCAGCTTTCTCTACTTGCATCATATAGCTAGATTTAAAATTCTGTTCTGCATCCACATGAAGAGTGTTGGGAAGTGTTGTAAGTATCTCTAAACGACTGCATGCATCATTGATTTTCGACTGCAATCCGTTTTTCACTTTCTCCCTTAGTTTTTACCAACTTAAACATAAAGGAAAAAAGCATTCGACGATGGTTGTGGTCACCTAAATTTCTGCGATGATTAAACTCTTAAAGTCGAGACTGAATTGATGCAAGTTGACCTAAAAGTTGGAATAAATCAATCTTTTTTTTGCAGTAAAACCCTCAGTTGTTTGCAGGTTTATTTCTGTGAGAGAGGGATGACATTAGGATAGAGCAAAGCCACAAATTTTCATATGAACTATTGTTCTATAAAAATTATTAGCTTGTTTTCAATGAGGATCTATGGGTAGCCGATAAACAGTCTGGATTTCCTTAACATAGTGGAAGGTTTAAAGGACACCGCGTAAGGCACGATCCTCAAGCAACGGACAACCATATTTATACGGTCTGTACTTACTTCAACACTGGATGAAAGTGGATGCAACAAGTCATAAGAATCGGGATAGTTTGTAAGAAAATTTTGGCACCCAACAACACGTATCTCTGACTAGATTTGTATTTAATCACCATTTAAAATTTGATAAGATAATAAAATCATCATCCCGACCTTTAGTGTTGAGTTCGTGAATTAACAAGGATTTGTATTCTTTGTTTTTAATTCCACACATTTAAGTGCCCACTAGAACTAGGTCTATAGGCAGATGAATGAGTTGGACAGTAACTTGTCCAAACTTCCTAAGCAAATGGTGGAGCTTTCTAAGAAGGTATCTAAGATGAGGGTACCTGTCGTGACTGCATCTGCTGCCCCCGTATACCATGTCCATCACATTCAGGAGCAGTAGATGTCAGGTCCATTCCAGCCATGGGTTGAGGATCAACCTTTATCCTATTCTTATCAGCAACAATCGGCGTCTATGAAGACAATCATTGAGGTGCCTTCCCAGGTGTGGGAGGTAAATGGTGTGTGGTACACCAATGACCCTGCCAAGCAAGGAGGTTTTGGGGATCAATTCTCTTATCAAAGTCCCAAAACATTTTATAACAGATCATTTACTCCTACACCTCTTCCATCACCAACGAGCTCTAGATCTATTCCTTATCAGGTATCGAGGCAGTAGCAACAACAGTTCAGTTGTTAGCAGACGTATCAGGTGGGCCAACAAGGCCCACATCTTCAAAATCATACCCAGCAACAACATTCTTATGGCCATAAGGGCCAGTCTTCACGTTCTTCATATCCTTCCTCTTCACAACAGCAGCATTCATCACTAGGTTCAATGGACTTTCAGCGACAGATTTTGGATGAGTTGCATTCCTACAAGAACGAAGTACATGATTTGAGGTTTGGTCTCAACCATCTTCTTGTCTACATTTTGAGCGCAATATTCCTTCTACATCCATTCCAGCCCAAGTTTAGGCTAATCCCAATAGTCTGAACAAGACACAACAACATCCTTCTATGGATCAGGTATACTATTTAGATTTTCATAAATCTGAACATGAGATCTCTCCATTTGATTATGTTCATCATATGTCTCTCAGGAGTGGATGGATTGTGATTGTACCTGATCGGGCTAAGGACATGAATAGGATCGACTCTAAAGTTGAGCCTAAGGAGACTTCATAGGATGATGACGCTAGACATCTTTGTAGAATCCACCAGAGAGCAAATACTTCTAGGAAAGGGTTAAGGAGGAGTACAAGAGTGAAGCTGCACACATCAAATTCAGAGTCTACGAAGGACCTTGCACCTTCGGATAAGGAGAATGCACCTTCAGTAGACATTCCCTATCCTAAAGTATACCGTTCAGTTGTTATTCCAATTGTAGAAGATTCATGTGTGAAAAACTCAGTTTCTAATAATAACAGTGAAGAACATGTTTCTGTTTATGATTCGGAGTCTTCACTTCATTCTTTACCTATCCCTTTCCCAGTGCTCTTACAGCAGGAAAGCATATCATTAAATAGATTTAGAAAGATGACCTAGATATGGCATGATTTTATAGAGATAATATCATGGTTAAAGTACCATTTGATGAATATGTAGCCAGTAATCCTGCATTTCAAAAATATTTGAAGGTGAGATGCGCACCTAACAAAGTTAGCAGGAAGAAACAGAACAACTATGTTAAGACCCAAGTTTTATCGGTAGCCACAACATTTTGTGTCAAGAACCAAAAATTGCCACAAAAGAAGAGAGATTTGGGTTCTCATTATGTTGTAAGTCACATTGATGACATAGCGTTTGCACACACTCTCCTAGCGATCAATTTAATACCCTTTTCCTTATATGAAAAATTGAAATTGGGTCCTTTACATATATCTAGAGCACTACTTCAATTTGTGGATAAATCAATGAAAAAGTCTAAGGGTATGGTCAAGGATGTCATTATCTCGATTGAGGGACATGATTACAAAGTGAACTTTACTGTTCTTGATATGGATATCCCTCATCATTAGAGAGATTCACAGATCATCCTAAGGCGACCCTTCCTTAGTATCGTTGGAGCCTCATTTGATTATCAGACGTGGATGATGAAGTTCTGTTCTCCGAGCGGAGAAGTGGAATTATAGATGAAGCAAACAAAATGACAACAACATGATTCCGAATCAAATAGCAAATTCTCTTCACTCTCAAAGGCAGACTGCAATGTAGTTAGCACAATGGTAATTTGGGCTTAAAACACCATAATACAGAGCGAGATACTCTCATCTGGAGATGATAGTATACACAGAGTAGTTGTTTATACACTTCCAGAGTTCTTGAGCTATACTTCTCCATAGAAGTCCGTTTGGACTTGTCAGTTCTCCTACCTTCGAAACAATCAAGGGAATTAGATGTTGAGTCAGATGCGACTTTAGCCAAATTACCGTGTATTTTTGGCGATCGACTCCCTATCCTTCAGTTTAGTTGGTGGACATCATTATCGTTGTATCATCTCCACTATGTAGCACAGATCCAGATTCAATGGTAGTTCAGCCTGATGTACCTGGCGATTCATCACTTCCAGAGTTGAAACCACTACCTCCTACACTCAAGTACACTTTCCTTGCGAGACCAAGTAAAATGTTTCCTGTCATCACTAAATCTAGGTTTACTGTAGAGCAGGAAGATAAACTGCTAGAAGTATTAGAAAATAACTGTAAGGCTATAGGTTGGATAGTGTCCGATCTCGTGGGTATAAACCCTACACTCTATTCACACATTTTGTTGAGGATAATGTTAGACCTTCCGTGAGTTTCAGAGGAAGCTTAATCCAAATCTTTGGGAAGTAGTTAAGAAAGAAATAGAGAAATGGTGTGGAGCAGGATTTATTTACCATATCTCTGACTCCAAATGGGTGTCACCTTTACATGTTGTCCCGAAGAAGTCGAGAATTCAGATGGCCACCAATGACGAAGAAGTTGAGATTGCAACATGAGTACCCATGTCGTGTGCATCTATGTAGATTACAGGAGCCTAAATGCTATGACCAAGAAAGATCACTTTCCCCTACCTTTTATTGATAGGACTCTGGAGAGATTAGCGGGGAAAGAGTTCTTCAGTTTTCTTGATGGATACATGATGAATCTCGTATTCATCACTCTAAATCTCATTTATTAAGCTCAAATCCCTAAAAATCAACTGCATTCTTGCATCTATTTCGCATAATTAGCATTCATGTATGTTTCCCTAAGAATGGCATTTTAGCACAAAAATCTGCATAAAATAAGAAGCCAAAAATCCAAGCAAAAATGACCTGTAAATAGCCTAACTTCCCAGATTTTTAACCCATTCATGCTAACTCCGAATGACTCAAAACCACTTCCACTGTGTACATATCACTAACAAGAATAAAGGAAAAATACAAAAAAATAACTAACCCAAATAAGTGGACCAAAAACCCAAACCCTAATTTCAGGATTTTCGGACTATAAGCCACATATCTTCTCCATCAAGTGTCTGATTTAATCCTACTCACTTTTGAACTAATGTGCATTCAATTACCTTCAAAACAAGACCATGTTCAAGTGAATCTGAGCTCGTATGTGAAAGTTGGGTTTTGGGCCTCTTTTGTACATTGTATATTTCGCGGTTTTCTGACTTTTATTTTTATGTATATATTTTATTAATCAATAAAAACCAAAAAAAATTAGAATTAAGTGTCTTTTATTTATCTTTGATTTTTCCATATTTTTCCGGATTTTTATCTGATCAAAAAAATGACATAAAAATTACAAAACCCCAAAATTAAGGTATTCTATGTACATAGGATACCCCAAAAATTCACTTTGTGCAAATGATCGTTTTTGGTTTTGATGTCTTCATGAAAGTTGTAGATCTCATCGAGGCGAGCAATTTTCGTGAAGAACATTTTTCGATCCGAGGTCATATACTATTTATTTTTGATTTTACAAGATATTTAAACTGTGATTTTTCTGGTGCTGACACGTGGCAGCACCTGGTGCCGCCACATGTCAGCCATTTTTTAGCTTTATTTAAATAGTTTTTATTAAAAATAAATAAATAAATAAAAGACCAGGCACGTGCTCCGCACGTGCCTCCCCCTTGCTTCTCCTCTCGCTGCCACGTGGCGCAACGGGCACCGTCCGATCAAACGCGATCGGACGGCGCCTGCGCGTCGTCTTCCTCACGCCCCTTTCCCAAATCCACCGCCGCCCCGCGATTTCCGCCGCAAATCGCGGCCATCTCCGCCCATTGCCTATCGGATCTCACTTCCGATCGCCTCCAGATCTCGCCGATCTTCTCCAGATCTCGCCACCCGTCGAATCCCGCGAATCTCTCCTGCCGTCCATCTCCGAAGCACCCTCTCCACCTATTTAACCGCAGCCCCCTCCGACATCCACTTCATCCGCCGATTGACCTTCATCAAGAGAAGGGCGGTGACAGCGCCCTCTTCCATCTCCGGCGAGATCCGAGCCTTCGTGGCTCGTCGCAGCGCCTCTTCTGGCCGTACTGCCATTGCTCCGGGTTCCTTCCCCGTCGAGCCGACGTAATAGACACCACCGTCACCGTCATCGACATCGTCTCCGCCAACTCCGCCTCCTGCGTCGAGCATCCAACTTCGACTCAAGGCTCCAGCAGCTACGTCTCGCCTTCGACGCCCGCTGGCCGTGTGTCGGCCAACGCCTTCGTCCTCGTGCTCCGATTTCGCTCGCCAACCGCCTGGAGCTCCTCCGCCAGCACTCCAGCGCTCCGCTTCACCGGTGCTCCGCGTCTCTTCCTCAAGCACCGCCTGTGGCCGGACCGCCACTCCGCCGCGCCCTCGCCACCAGTCCCCGGCAACGGCTCACCGTCTACAACGGCGCACCGTTTCCGATTGCCGCCTACAACGCACGAGCTATTAGATGCAACAAAGTTATGAAGTGGCTTGATGAGCATATTAGATGCAAGAAGTTTGTTCCTGGACAAAAGGTATGGTTGTTTAATGTGAAGTTATTGATATTCCATGGGAAACGAAAGTCAAAGTGGACGGGTCCTTTTATTGTAAGGAAAGTGCATGAGAATGGTAGTGAAGATTTCAGAGCTTTCAGAGAATGCACTTCCCTTTTTGGTTAACGGACAGTTACTCAAGCATTTTGTAGAATCAAAGGAAAGGTTAACTCCCATTGAATTGATTGACTTAATGCTTGTTGAGTCAGTTTAATTTTTATCAGACGAGGCATGATTTTCATCATAAGATTCATATCTAAAAGATTCATACTCTCACAATTCACTAGCTACTTACTTATCATTTACTTTTTTATATTTAGGTCTGTTTTCAGCCTCAGTATAGGGGGAGATCTTTTTTTCATTTTAATTTTTCCCCTCAGGTAATCTAATTTTTATTTATATCTTTATAGTGAAGACATTTATCATCTAAGTATAGTTGGACCTGGATCTCAGTTCTATTATAACAAATTCATTTATTCATTTTCCACTTGTAATCGTGAATTCTTTTGTGCTTAGTTGAGCTATGGCTTCATATCACTTTATGCTATGAGGACATAGTAAAAGCTAAGTATACGAGGGTCTACCGTATATATTTCATATATACTATAACCATAACTCATAGTTTTTATTTTTTTTCCAAACTTCTATGGTTATGGGCATCGTATTATAATTTTGAACTAAGTATTGTATAAAATATTTTGAAAATCCTTTTTGAAATATATATATATATATATATATATATATATATATATTAGACATGGTTTTTAAAGTGTTTTACATGATTTGTGAAAATACAGTGTGACATGTTTGGAAAATCATTTGTAAAATATTTTGGAAATCTATATATTTATGTGACATTGTTTGAAAAAGGTTTTCCAAAATTCTTTTTTAAACTAAGGGTGAAATTGAGACTGAATAAAATATTCAAGTTCAATAAAAGATTTAATTAAATCTTGTTATGTCTCTTTAGTATACTTTTTGAGTTTTAAGTTGTTCAGAGGTCGTGACAGTTCCCCGAATCATTGCTTCCGTCCCTTTATAAGGTTGTTCTTCTCTTAGAGTTTCACTAAGTTTGCCATGGATGAGAGTTTGGATTTCAATTCGATATTTTATAAACTATCAAGTCGATAAGGAATTTTATAAAAAGAGTGATGCCAATTGAGGAGGATAGTCTATTGATAGAAGAATTAGATATGGAAGGTCCCTTACTTTTTCCTGAGTATATTCACTTGTTGAATCCTTACCTTTCTTGTAAGATGGGCCATCCCTTTAAGTCTAGTTTTTCTCTTTTAAAGAAAACCCAAAAATCTATTGCATGATTTCAAGGTTTGATTTGTTTTCTCATAATCATAAAGAATTTTGAGGCTTCCCATGTGGATATGGATATCACCTTGGAGGAAGAATGGCATCATTCTAGAAGGATAACATTTTAAGTTGATGAAGATCTTTCTTATTCAGATTCCGAAGAGTTCTCTATTAGGAAGAAGCGGTTAAAACATAAGGTAACCTGTTATTTTAAACCTCAAAGACCCAATCTTGATTTTTAAGGAGATGAAGTTTGTAGTGTTGTGTTGGGTATCTTTTCATCTTCTTCGTATTGTTCCTCTCTGATGTTTGGTCAAAGATACACAGTTTGTTGTCTACATCTCCATAATTCTAATATTTCCTTATTTCTTTTGTAAAATAATTAACTAACTAAATATTTCATTGATGTTATTCTCTGACATATTTTCACTATGTACTTACAGCTTGAGATGATCTTTAACACTTGGTTTAAGGAGTCTCTAGACTTAGAGTTATCACGTATTAATCATTAGGGTCTTAGTCTTAAAATTCCACACTTTTCTAGTTCGAAGATTTGCATGCTATATTTCGTGCTTAATCTCCCTTAAAAGAATTCAACTATCACTCACATGCACGACTGCATTCATGATTGAGATGAGTTAAGGTATCACTAAGGAAACTGGAATTGGAAGTTTGAGTTTGGACTTGATTTCTATGATGTTTGAGGATGGGATAAAATTAATGATGGCTTCATGAAACCTGAGTGTCAGCATCTTAGCTAGTATGGGACATGTTCTCATGCTATCGCTTGAATTTGACCTAAAGTGCCAGGGTGTGATGACATTAATTAATAAGTTGATCAGTGTGCGCCAATCTTTTGGTAAAAACATTGGAGCTAGCCAAAAATAAAGAAAATAAAGAAACAATGAAAGAAAAGCTCTCAATATACAAAGCCAAATATCAAAAGAGCTTCCACCAAAGGCAATTGCTCCCAATCATTTCAATGTGTCCATTTGGACCGCCACTGTTAGGACCAGGAATTGGGCTAGCACCCAAAAAGAGATCTGCATTGTAAATGCTACAAGTCTAGGTGTAGAAGGTATATTAGATACTCAAAAAAGACACACCCAGTGTACTCCCAGGAAGACAAGTGCAGAAGACTCCATCTTCTCTTAACGGACACACTGATTGGTAAAGATCAAAATGAAAAATTGTGTTGAGTTTTGGCATTCGAGAGCATCCTATTCCTATGAGAGGAAGAGAAAATAAGTACACAATCCTATATCCTCCATAATCTGGCCTTCCATCTATCCTTTTAAAGTCTGACAAACTAAAGAGAAGGTGGATTGAGACACGACTAGATTTGTTGCCTAGAGTTGAGGGTTGGGTCCTTAGGAGAGCTTCTGACATTGGAATTTTTGGTAATGTTTTGATTCTAATCTCATAATGCAGTCTACACTAAGTCGTACTTCCTATTTATATGTATACATTGAGAGTTTGACAATTAGAAGAGTCGAATTCCTTTCTATTAATACTTGGATGAACTAAGAGTTTTAGGATTTCTAAAACCTCATGTTCTAGGTCTAATCAAGCATTGTAATCTCACAAGCACAAGTCAGGGAATTCACTAATTAATTTAACCAACTCTTTATTCATTAGCTCAGGGACGAGCTTAGCTTAAGTATAGGGGGTGATAAATTCCAGATTTATCATCACAATCTCCATTAACTCTCTTACTTAAGTTAATCACAAAGATTCAATACTTATTAACATTAATTACTAATTTATGTGTTGTATATAATTAACACTAATTATTATATGTTAATATGGTGTAGTATTTTATGTATTTATTTATTATTAAAATCAAATAAAAATTAGAATAAAATTATGTATAAGTAAAATAACATAAAACAAAATAAAAAATACAAAATAATAAGAAAAAGAAAATTAATGAAAATGGTTTTATATGTTTTTTATAGTATTTAATTTCTAACTATGTATATATGACTCTGATCTCTTTGACTTCTACTGAAAGTTGCAGATCTCATCGAGATCTACAACTTTCATGTTTTGAGTTTTCTCTAATTCGCCATCTAGCCATTTCTTTCTGAATTATCTTTGATTTATCGATTTTATTCAATTCTCATTGGGCCACGTGGCGAATCCTTAGCTTCCCATGTGGCCCGCTACTGTATCAGCACCCATCTCCATCTGAGTCATTTGATTGCTTCTTAATCAGAGAGATTGTGATCGTCTATTAGCACCTCGATCTTAACCGTTCGATCTGATCTGATCAAACAACTCTTAATCACCATTTAGCACCTTAATACCAACCGTTTGATCATATGATCTAACGGTTGGGGTTCATCTTCAACCTCCTTCCACTAATTCCAAGCGACGTAACCTTTCATTCTTGGCCACCTTCTCCTAATTAATCCAACCACCTCCATTTATCCTCCGACCAACTTCCACTAGCAATCTCTTCCCCTAACTACCCTCTCCTTCATGACAACCACCAGAACCGTCGGAAACCACCATGGTGCTCTTGTGTGATAGATGAAACTACTTCAAAATTCCTTGCAATCTCTGTCATATCTTCTTTAAATACTCCTTCACCAGCCATCTTTACCGGTTGTCCTCCCTTGCGAGAGCTATCCTTTAGCCATCTAATCTCTCCTATGATAGAGAAAGAGACCAAGATTGAGCGAAGATAGGGTGCAAGCTTCGGTGGGTCCTTGTTTTTATACCAAGTTACAGATTAATATATGACTGTTCGAGCTTAGTTCTCTAGCCCAGAACTTCAAGCAAAGATCTCAAAGCTTCAAGCTTTGAACATTGGCTCAAGATTCAACTTCAAGACATTCAACTTCAAACCTCGATTCTAGGTGAAATTCCCATTGTGAGCTTTATTGTTATTTTAAATAATTATCACATCTATTTACTTCATTAAACTGCTATCAGAATGTACCATCAAGTCCACCTTCAATCCATGACTCATGCGTAATCCTCCACTTCCGCTTTTCATTGCTACATCTTTGTGTTCACTCCATGCAATTGTTGTCTTCTATATGAAGATGACAACTCATTAATCCACCTATGAATGGCCCTTAATTCCATTCGCATTAATCTTCAAAATATTCGAAGATGTTTGTTCTTTCTCTTCTAACCTACCAGCTGTCTAAAATGGCTTCACTGATCGGAGATTAAAATTTATCTCTGATCTCCATCTTCTTCGATGACGACGCTTCATTGACAGAAATATCAATGGTGCCTCTCCTCTTCTTTGGAAATCGATGGACTTTGTTGAACCTTTGGGAGGGTTATACGATCTCCAGAATTCCACAAGGAGCGAGGCGGAGCATTTCATCCTTCACCGAAGAATAGCCCAAGAGTCGCCGTGGGTGGAGGCGTCAAATAACAGGTGGGAAGCAGATATCGTCGATCTCATCAAATTGGTCGAGATCCAACAATCAATATTTATCCATGTCGTTCGCCCGAAGCATCATTTCAACCCTCATTGTCGAGCCTCTATCAGAGTCTAGTGGGGTACATCAGAAGCTGACATGTGGCCTTGGCATGAGTCCATACCTGCATCAAGTCACGTGGGTGCGCACAAGAATTGGAGAAATTGTAGAGTTAGCCTTGCATTTTCAGCAACTATGGATAAGTCCTTTTGCCTTTTATGTAATTTGCACATTAGCCCCTACGGGTTTTCCTATTTACACTTTAGTCCATGTTTATCTTGTTCTGTAATAAAACTTGGAAGTTTTCTTATATATATGCCCCCGGATTCATTGTTGAGTAACTTTTTATCCTCAAATCCATTTAATGTAATTTTGGTCTCATTTTAAAGCTTGTTTGATAATCTATCTCTTGGCGAATTCTATGATTGATTTGGAATTAACAATGCTGCATTAATTGTTCCTGGTTTTAGTAGGTTTTGAAACTACTGATTTCACATATTGCCTAATCACTACTTTAATTACTCATTTTAGGATATCTTCATAATTAATCCAAGTTATTTGTTTTGTGCGTTTAAGTGTGGACGCCCTACTAATGTTGTTTGTGCACCAATGTTTGCATTTAATTTAACTGCATAAAAATGTATTAAAAATCTATATAATTGCGTTCTGTGCATTATCTCAACATAATTAACCTAAGAATGGTTAGTTAAAATATTTGTTTTCTAAATTTAATCAGTAAATTGCTCGTGTCCTTGTGTTCGACCCTAGACTTCCCAGGTTATAAATTAAAACCGAGAACCTTGTCACTGAGACTCATTTTAATTTTGTATGATAAACTAAGTGCCCATGCTACAACAAATCGATTTTAAGTCATGCATTTAGCACTTCATCAGAGGTTGACAACACAATGTGGACTGTTGGATCAAGATCCAACAATCCTGAATGAAGGTGATTGGGGTGACGAGAAGCGACCACATGGGCATCCGTGGAGGCGCCACGTGGCCAAACAAGAATTAATAAAAATAGAGAAAATAGTAAAAAATCAATAATAAATAGTCAAAATCACATGAATATGAAAGTTGTACATTTCGATGAGATGTACAACTTTCATGTAGAGGTCAAAGAGATCATAGTTCATTTGTATATAAATAAAAATTAAGTACTTATTAAAGTAATATTATATATATTTCTTTTATTTTTCTTTTATAATTTTTTGTATTTTGATTTTATTTTATGTTATGTTATTTTACGTACACTATTATACTAATTATCATTTGATTTTTAATGAGAAATAAATACATAAAATGATAGCATAATAATAGTGTTAAATAATATAGTGTAATTAGGGTCAATTATGTACAACACATAAATTATTAATTAATGTTAATTGTCAAAGAATTTTGTTGATTTACTTAAGCAAGAGAGATAGTAATCATAATTAATGGTGATAAATATGTGATTTATCATGGGCGTAGTCAACATAGAGGAGAGAGAGCGAGAGGAATGGAGGGGCTCAATAGAGATGGTGTACATAGGAACGGAGGCGTCGAAGGTCGTTGGGTTCTGGCGGAGGAAGCGGAGGGAGGAAGAAGAAATCCCCACTATTGGATCTCGATTTGATCCAATGGCTTGTAAGCTGACACATGGAGGGTTATTTCTTAGAGCAAGTGAGATCTGGAGTATTAGATCAAAATGACATCCAACAGCTCCTGTTATGTGCGATTGGAGGAGAAGGGGCACATGTTTGGCTCAAAAGCCACCACGTGTCAACAATAGATTATTCAAACCGAAAATATAGAAACAAAATTCGAAATAAAATAGAAAATGACCTCAATAAAATAGATTTCTTCATGAAAAATCCGTATCTAAGAGATCTACAACTTTTGTGAAGGGACCAAAATCAAAAGACTTCATCTATACAAAGTAAATTTTTGGGTAATATTCTATATCATAAAATATCATTTTTTATAATTTACAAATTTTTATGTGATATTTTATTAATGAAAATCAAGATAAAATATAATAAAATAAAAGAGAAATATTTACATATGAATCTAATTTTTTGATATTTTTAATGATTTAGGAAATAAAGAAATAAATAAGATAGATTTATGTACATGCCATATATTTAGACTCAGAAAGATACATTTTCTTTGATTTTAGTTCATTTTAGATTGGATTTTTTGCACACTTTATTAAAATATAAATCAAAGAAAGTAAGTGAAAAAGAAATAGCTTAAAAATGGTTAATTATGTATATAAAATAATGATGTCAAGTTAGTCAATATACACAATTTACTATGTTGACCCAAAACCTAAGTTTCACATATGAACTTCGATTCTTTTAAATTTGTTCTTGATTTATAGATAATTGAATGTACATTAATTTTAAAGTGAGTAGATGTTCATAGGAGACTATATGTTAGATATATTTGACTTTATGGTTTTTTTATCTCAAAACTAGGGTTTAATTTTATTTAACAAATATACGAGTTAGTATTTTTCTGGTAGTTTTCATTTATTAATATTAGTAATGTGTACACAATGGAGTTGATTTTATTTGATTTAGAATTAGTATAAAATAATGAAAATAAGTGAATTTATGTTAATATACATCTGATTATACACACACAGATTCTGGCTTCTTATTAATGTCAGATATAAAAGATAAAATATGGATATTATTTTCACATGCATGAATGATAATAATGCGCCATTAATTTCTAAATGCAATTAATTACTTGGAGACAAAGCTCTATTTTCAGCTTTTAAAGTGATGAATCAAATATTCACTAGTCCTCGGGAGCTATGGCTACTTGATTGTAGCCAGAGTACCTGTCAAGAAAAAGGAAGAATTGTTTCCCTGATATTCTCTCCAAAATCTGATCAATAAAAGGCAAGGGAAAGTGATCATTCTTGATCTTAACATTCATGCAAATGTAATTGACAAAGACACATCACGAAGAGGGTACTCTTGTTGTAATCTCTTCTCCTTCCTCATTAGTGAACATTTGGATTCCCGACTTCTTCGGGACTACATGTAATGAGACCATCCACTTAGAGTCTAAGATGGGATAAATGAAACCTGATCCACACTACTTTTAAATCTCTTTCTTAATTACTTCCCTCAAAATTGGGTTTACTCTCCTATGGAATTCAATGAAAGGTCTTGCATTTTCCTAAACATAAATGTGGTGAGAAATGAGAGCAGGGTTGATCCCAACGAGATCCGTCACTCTCCAACCTATAGACTTGTGGTTCTTCTGTAAAACTTTAAGCAACCTAGACTCTTATTCTACAGTCATGCTGATGCGATTTTACATTTTTTAAAAAGTTAGTTTTACCACGTCGTTGTTGTTCCACGAAAAACCACAATCAAACAAATAAGATTGCAACTACAAGCATGATGAAAATATATGAGATGTATAGTGCAAGTAGAAGATCGTATCCGCAGGGACTAAGCAAGCTCACAATTTTTGTTCTTCTTTCAAATTTATTAAAATTCTAATCTATTGCGATGAAAGAAAACTTATGTTAAAGAGATTTTGATGGTAGAATGTAGTGAAAATATTTGTTAGAACTTGAAATAAATGAAAGAGGGTCTGAATGCAACTAAATAAGAAAACAAGAGTGAATCGTAAATTAAGATGGAGGAAATGAGATGACACTTGCAATATTTCAAGAAGAATAATGAGATATAAGACTTGCAATGCATAAATTTAAAGAAAACTTAGACTTGAAAAAAGAAATCTTACAAAATAAAAAATACTTTCAGGTTCAACGTAAACCAAATCAAATGCAAGCGAGCTTACAAAATGAGAGTTGTTTCTTTCAAATTCGACTTAAACAAAACTAACTAATGTAATAAAATGCAAGTTTCGCAAGGAAGAAAAAGAAATGCTTCTCTATTAAGATCCAGATTGAAGAAGGTGATGATGATGGCGGAGATGGATGCACGGCTTGTTAGATATGTGCGCGAGGAGTTAGTGGCGACGAAGGTGCGTGTGCTGATCGCACATGCGGGTTGCGCGGTGTAGATGCGTGGGCTAATCACGCATTGGTTGGAGTTGGTGGTGGTGTCGAGGAAGATGAGGCCACTAGCTGGAGTTGCTGACTACACGAGGAAGAGGGTGCGGGGGAGGGCTGCCTTGCAAGAGAGAGATCAACGAGTGGGATAGAGAGGGTGCGTCGGGGAAGAAATCACGAGCCTCCTGGTGCCTTGGGTGACTCCTCCTTTTATAGATGTTGTATGCATCCTTTGTCTTTTGAAGGGTCTTCATCTCATGCGCCTAAAGACAAAAGAAGTAAATACATTCATGCATAGGGAAGTTGCATGGACAAGAGAGAGAAGAAAAAGAGAGTATTCATGCATTGCATGGGAGGCTCAATTCATGGGGAAA